>VURO01051040.1:65828-83768 GCA_015108175.1 Pelvicachromis taeniatus | reverse complement strand
CCACCACTTCACCCCAAAAACCCCCCCCCCCCCCCCCCCCCCCCCCCCCCCCCCCCCCCCCCCCCCCCCCCCCCCCCCCCCCCCCCCCCCCCCCCCCCTTTTTTCCCCCCCCCCCCCCCCCTTCCCTCCTCCTCTGTGGTATTTCAGTACAATGCAGGTCAGAGGCTGAGAACTCACCTGTGCTGTTCTGGCTGCATTTGACTTTGCTGTTGGTCTTCTCTTGCATCGTCCGCTCGTACTCTCTCACCTCCTCCAAACAGAGCCCTGTGGGGAAAACAGTGCATAAACACAGGCGTGCAGGCATTGAAACAGAGTGGAAGATACATATTTAATTTCACAGGCTGTAGATCGAGGGTAAAACAACAGCAAAGTACAAGTGCGCTGCTCAGAATAGATTATCTCGTATATGTGAAATGTAAAATTTAGCAGTTTACTGTAATTTTGACCCACCGTGCCATTCGTCTATCCATGCCACTGCCTGCCGGTGGCCAACCAGGAGAATGTCTCGTATGTTCTGCAGTTATACAGAAAACAAAAACGTGTTATGGGAAGGAAATGTAATTAAAAAGCTACAGCTGTTGTGTGTAGCCGTGTGTGAAATGCTGCTTTTAAAATGATTTTACAGCACATCAGTGTCAAAATGACGACAGTGCCTTTGTGTAATTCAAACATATGAGATTACGGCTGAGATAAATGAGGATTTATTTAGGGAGGCTGGGGCGGGTGGATGTGGCTCTGGTTGTAGAAGTTGTTGCCCAATTGTGGTTGGTGGCTCAGCCGCTGGACCTTTTGTGTGCCAGAGTGTCCTTGGGCACAACATTGAACCTTAAGTCGCTTCCAGTGGCTGGCCATCTTGCACAGCAGATCCCCTGGCATTGTTGTTTGTGAATAAAAGTGGCCTACCATGCCTAGGACTCATTTAAATGTTAGTTGCCCAGTGATTATATTTAATTTTTTTTTACATTTATCAACAGTTTGCAAGTAGTTGCAGTGACCAACTCCTGCAACCTATGGGTGACTAATTGCTGCAAGTAGCTGGTGGCAACCAATTTTAATCGCTCAGGATCTTGTTTCCAAACAATCGCAGTCCGAATCGGAGCAACTGCGACCTGTCTAATGGTGAAGGCTTGCAAAGGAATGAACACAGACAGATTGCCAACCTTGTTGCAGTCAACCTCACTCAGTCCTCTGCGATAAGTGCACCTCGTCTTGCAACAGGGGACTCGATTCTGGTTACATTGCTATATAAAAGCGAAGTTGCAGAGCACCTATGTCATTTTGATGTTAAATTATTGTCATCGCAGCAAGTATGTGACTGTTTTTGGAGGAATTTTGTGCTTTTCTGTCACAAAATCTATGAGGTTTTTGCTCTTGGTGTAAGTACTTAATGTATGTTATTGGGAATTTCTGTGTACGTAGACAATCAATTTTTTTGTTTGGTAATACTGTTTTGCCTAGTGTGACTGTAGCATAAGGTTAAAAGACTATGAGTGCGGCGCATTTACTATTAGTTTCATCTGTTTTGCTCGGCTTTGTAAAAAAAATAGAGCCACAATCCAAACACTCTTGCTCTTCACTGACAGCGTTGGGGTGGGTTAAAAGGCATTATTGCTAGTTTAGCTGCTGGTGCTTCTGTTTTCTTTTCACGCTTCATTGCTTTGCCTCATTGCAGAGGATAAATGTTGTGAAAGTGGTTTTTTCTTCTTCCCACCAGCTGTACAACTTCTTCTGCAACTATGCATTGTTAAAAGTGGAAAAACGGATGTTTTCTTACAGTTTTGAATAATATAATACGGATCAGAGGTCATTTGACGCCAGCAGCCTTCTTGTCGTTAATGCTGGTAATTATGCTAATGTCTTGAAATTAATGTGGTAGTGATTTATTTGAGTCAGAATGCAACACATGACACATTCATATAATAAATGACCAAATTACATTAAAGAAGACTGTGATGTCTCCTCGACCCAGTCACGTTACAATTGCAAAGGAATGAACCATAAAGGGAAAGAGTCCGATCTTACTCGATGTATGAACTCCTCTGTCCTCGTCTGGAAGCCGTAGACCTCAAAGCTGCACTCCACCCTCTTATAGGAGCACATGACAGGCTTGTGGTTGTCCCTCCAGCCCTTCTCCAGAGGTCCTCGCCCAGTTTTACTTGACTGCCATAGACTCAGGTCCTGTACACAGTACAGTAAACTGTGTGATGGAAAAGCTGTGTCTGCAGAAACTGTGACAATATCTGTGTGGAGGTGCCAGCAGCGTGTTGCACAACACATCCCACAAGAGGAGTGTGATAACACATGTTATGAATCTGATGAAAGAATGATGAGAAAGTGTTCGCATTTGTGATCTTTTATTTCACCTTGTCACTTAATATAATTGATTGGTGTTCTTGTGTAGCATGCGCATGTAAAGACATGTTAAACCTTGGAGGAGAAAGACTGAAAATAAGCAGTGAGGCAGAGGTGTGAGTATGTGTATAACTGATTTATTTAGAAGCAGAGACAAAATGCAGTAAAGTTAAAAAAAACAAACAAACAGGTGTTTTTGTCTTAGTGGGTCATTGTTTGTGTATTATGAACTGTGCATTTTGAGCCGTTATCACTTAAAAGAAAGTGTTTTGAGTTGGGTGTGACTTACAGTAAATGTCTGTTTGAGTAGAGTCTTAGTGGTATATAATGTCAGAAAGTGGGAAAATCGGCACAGAAAAAAACAACAACAAACCCCCACTAGTGTCAGTAATCAACAATCTGATCAATGCAAAAAGAAAATAATAAAATGATACATCAAGTCAGAGCAAATTTTCGATGGTTCCACAGCAGGAAACAACCATTTAGAGCATTTGTATGAGCTGTCAGAACAACAGCTCATACAAATGCTCTAAATGGTCGTTCTGACCTATAACTGTGGGTTTAAGTGAATCAACCTATACTGGTCATATGAAGAAATGCATGCAGAATGCATTTTTGAGACGAGGCAGGTCTTGGCACATAGAAACAGTTTTATATCACCTCTTTAGTGTTGTTTCAAAGGATTTATCTTTTCTATCATTGTCATCAAGTTTCTTTGTTGTAACATGTCAAGAATTTTCCCCAGCTGAGACTCAAACTCCAGTCGCTAAATCATTTTATTTGCCTCTTTGTGTGAAGTTTCTTGGCTTTGAAAGTGGAAATGCTCGTATATGTTGATTCCTCCAGCCAAACTCATATGATTGTTGGGTGGGGTTGTTCAGTTAGTTGCATTCTTGCCAGTAATTAAAAGTTCTTTATTTTTTTATTTATTGAGACGCGCAAACATGAATGGAAATACAGGATCGACCTGCCTTTTGTTCTGCTTTCTGTCAAGATGATCCCACGCTTCTTCAATAATGTTGAGGTCCGGGCAGGAGGCCAACCGATTTTTGATAGTGTTTCCATTGTTGGTTTTTCTATTCAGGTATGCTTCAACTGCATTGGCAGTCTGTTTGAGGTCACTGATGCTGTTGCCAATCAGACAATTTATGGATGGTACTGCATGGTGGATTAATCTGATGGGACTTTTCATTGTTCACAGTTCCATCAGTTTTGATAAAATCCCCAACACTGGCTGAAATGCAGCCCAAACCATGACAGCACTTCCACCGTGTTTTACGGGTGGCTGACACCGACCTGTCTCCTGATCAGCTCCGTACATATCGACGACGGTTTGATTCAAGGATTTCAAATTTGGATTCATCACTCCATCAAATTGCTGCTACTGATTTTTTTTTTGTCCATTTCTTGTGTAATTTGGAATACCTCAACATTTTCTCTCTGTTTCAGTTCCTTAATGATGGCTTCTTGACAGCCACACTTCCACTGAGACCATTTCTGATGAGGCGTCTGTGAACAGTAGATGGATCAACTGAAGGTCCAGATGCATCTTCTGTGCTCATAGTGATTTGTCATTTTCTTTCTGTTAATGAATTGTATTTACCTTACCAAATTAAGTGCCTTGAAGTGACCTTAAATAACATTTAATTGAACTGAACCTTTCAGGACCTGTGTCAGGTCTGGATTTTTTCTTTTTTTTTTTTTTTTTTTTTAGATGCTGTTCATCTGCTGCGTATAATCTTTTAGATGCTAAGTATGTTCTTTTGTTCTACACGTGTCAAGTTTCCTCAAATTGCTAAAGAACACACTGCACGCCATGCTAGGCTTTCAGGTAATAGCTCTTTGATAATCACCTTGTAGTTGCAAAAATATTATTTCATTCCTGCCAAACTGATATCTTTGGTGTTTTTCATGGATTCAGCTAAAGAAATATGACCTAATTGACAGGCTGCTAGTAACAAAGTGCCTAAAGAGACAATTTAAAACTGGTTATTTGCTCAATTGTCTATTATGTGTAGACACAACAATGATTCATTCCTCAAGATAGGTGCCTTTTTATGCTTCAGTGATTCTTAGTTCAATGTTAAATAAAAATACCTCTGAAAATGGTCATGTTCAAGGACTGGACTGAAAATTAAAAAAGCAGCCAAAATCCAAAGCAAAGCTTTGACAGACCCTTAGAAAGCCTCAACAACTATTGTTCAAGACGACTTAAAACAATTCCAAAAAAGTCTGTGGGCAAAATATAAAGAAGACTTTTGCTTTGTATTACAGACATATTGGGTAATGAGACATGTTAGTGGGTGTATGTTTGAATTAAGCAAGCTTACAGTTTTGGCTACTATTCTTCTATTTATTTTTTCACAAAATGCTGAACTATTCTTAGAATGCAATTGTATAGTTTTCCATTTGGAAGATAAAGAAAATAGAAAAACAACTTTTTTTTTGTTCACAGTCATTTGTTTGTACCTCTGTGCATATGTCTATGTTTGTGTGTTTTTTGCCAGTGCAGTGAGTACCTCTGATTCTTTGTAGTGCTTTTCAGGGATGGGGTCACTCAGGATGTCCAGGAAACACACATTCTCTGGTGGGGTTGGCTTGTCCCCAAACACCTACATCCAAACAGATGGGGGAGGTCACACAGTTAAATGACAGCAGACGCACATACACCCACCCGTAGTCTCACACACGTACAGTCACTCACTCGGCATAGAGCAGGACTAAGAGAAGATGAGTAACAGTGTAGAAAACGGAGGTCACACACCATAACACCCCTCGCTATATCCCACCCGGAGGCCCTTGGAGCAAATCACACTGGCGCAAACAGAGGACAGAACAGATAGAGAGCAGAGGCGGGGGACGAGGGGAAAAAACAGGACATATGAGGGATATTAAAAGAGAGGGGGAGAAAAAGTTATGAGAGCCACATACACTTTTCCTTGAGAGAATGGAAGAAACCAGAAGAGAGAGGGATAAAGAGACGAAACTGCATTTTTATCTGACCTTGTTTAAAATTTGCTCTAATGCCCCACTGGAGTTGTTCATTTCACAGCTGAAAACTAACGAATAAGAAAAACCTTGGGGTAAAATAATAGCCCGCTATGCTCCTGCAGTGTTGTTGTTGGTCTGTGTCTTCACTTCACAGTGTTGCTCGCTTTTATGCAACGTGTTGTGTTAGCTGCGTGTTTGGTGCTGCCTTCTAGAAGGTGCTTAGGGCTTTTTCACGGTGTCGTCACGATTGGCAATTGAATTGTATAATCACCAAACTGTCATAAGGACAGGCAAGAAAAAAAAAATGTAGATAATTAAGTGTTCAGTGTTGATAATTCACAGCAAAAAGGTTCTGGGTGTGAAAGTGCTGGTTGGAGGGCCTTCTGTGTACTATTGTGTGTTTTCTGTAGGTGGCATGTTAGGCTAAATCAGGTGTGGCTGTTAGCCAAGGTGTTGTCTCCTTCTTTCCTTGTGATTGATTGGCAGCCTGTCCAGGGTGTACCCCGCCTCTTGCTCAATGTCATCTGGGATAGGCTCCAAACTCCAGAAAATGAATGGATGCGGTCCAAATTGATATTTTGTTAGCTCAAATGGTATGCAATGCTTTGTAAAAGGATCTTATTTCATAATCTCTCCACATGCTTTGTATGTAAAGCCTGATTTGTAAAGCAAACACTTAGTAAAGCGGCGGTTGAATAAGTGCAGTTGAGTAAAAAGTATGATATTTCCCTGGGAAATGATGGAGTACGCTAACAGTAGGGGTTAAAGTGAGCGGGAACGATCTGGAGTAAATAAGTAAATAAGTCTGATTGGCAGTTTCATACATAATAAAGTCCAGCAAGCTCATTTTCCGGGTGCTGCAGTCTGGCGTTCCCTCCAGCTGCGGCCATGGAGCTACTCAGTCAAGAAATAAGAAGGTAATGTCACCCCACGATCCCGCCTCCTCGCTCAGCATCCTTTCTTTCCATTCTCATAGCTGCCATCCCTCCATGTGTGCACATGTTGATAGTGTTAGGTTCACAACACTTAAATCTAAGTATCTTCAACACCTCAGTAACACTAGACAAGTGTTGCAGGTGTAAAAGAACTTTTTCCCCCAAAGCAGTGGATAATTTCTAATGCAGCTTTCCAAATGGGGCTCAGCAAATATGACCAAACACACAAGCTGTTTTCAATATGCAGCCTGGCCATCTGCCTTACTAGCTACCAGGAGAGTATCTGTATGTTGCAGTTAGAAAGAGTGGCAGAAAGAGAAAGTGTCAAATTATTTCTAGGATAAAACCTGCTCAGCAAATGAATTTGGACTGGAATAAATTGAATGCTTGCATAAATACTTCCTTTCATTCAGTTCTTTTAATCAGACTACGTGATATGTAGTTAAAGTTTTCTGAATAGTGATATTTAGAAATGATAGTAAATGAAGTGATAATTGTTTTTGTGTTATTCAGCGGCTGTGTGAGAATACAAACGAGTGCAGGCTCGTGGACTGAGTGCTGTACTGAGTTGGTATCTGTGTTTACTGCTACATCAGTTAGATCAGGTCAGTAGGTCTCAAACTGCGGGGCAGACTTTGCAAGCGTGGCGTAGAGGATGGGGAAAAATGTGGAGATAAGCTGACTTATATAAATATAATTTATGAATGGTAAATGAACTTTTGTTTCTGAAGTGGGGCATGCTAGAAAAACTTTGAGAATTAGTCGGTTAGGGTGGCATTCATCTGTTCACATTTCCCTTGAGACACACATATCTAAGAGTTGCCCCACATGCCATGGGGGCCTCTGGATTAATCCCAGAGTAAGAAGTACTATAAACGGAAGATGCTAAAATACTGCTATTATATTCTGTGACAATAAAATTACAGAATTTTTTTCCCTCCCAAATCTGCGTCTGGTCACTGCATTTAGAAACTTTATACTTTAAACTTTATACTACCACAAACAGCATAAAACATGGACGTAGCTTTGAGGGTGGAAAAATTAAGTCAACACTTTGAGTGCCTTAACCCTACGTTCTATCTGAAGGCCACCATATGATGATGGCTGTGGTTTTAAAAATGGACTTCCAGTCCTTTAGAGGTCAGACAGCTTTCAATCTTGACTTCTGTATACTATATTCCAAATCTGTATCTGTAGTACCTGCAGTATGAAACTGCACAATCATTAGGCTGATGACTTGCCAGTCACAAAGTGTTAACCAATAGGCAGTTTTAACAGGCAGACCCCGCCCCTTCTCATCACATCTGTCTGTTGCAAGATGTCAACTGCAGAAACGCTCATGTTGAGGCTTCAGAACGAGACATCAGAAACCAGTGGGTGATGTCACGATAGCTACATCCATCTCTTATGCTGTCTGTGGTGGTTGAAAAGGGAAAGATTTCACTGAGATGGCGGTAGAGAACAAAAACGGAGCAAAACTGAGTGGTTATTTGATCACATACACGAGTTAGCCATGCAGCGACACGACTAATTGGCTGGCAGCGTTGCTCTGTAATCTTTGATGTGTAAATAAACAGCTGTTTGCTAACAAATTACCAACTTAAAAGATTAAGGCATCTCAATTTGTTCCCCCAAGTGTATAAAACACATGTCGGTGTGCATGTATGTGCCTGACACTCAAACAGCAATCTGACTGTTTGGAGTAAACTCGTGTAATCTGAAACTACATGGCATAAAACTAGAATCACTGGATTCACAGCCCAAGAAACAACTGTTGGATTTATGCATGTTTTTTTTTTTTGGATCTCATGTCTTGACTTTTCTCAATTACACCAGGCAAACACAAGTGCCAGTCTGTGCTGCAATTGCTGGTGACTTTCTGTCTGTGTGTGTCTTTGCGTGCCTTGGACAAAATGCATTGTGGCAGCCATGATCATCACACTGCATGTCTGGTTAATAGATCTGCCAATACTGCATTTCGTGCCTTGCTTGTTTTCCTTGTAATGGGCGCATCAATTTGATGAACATTTTTGTAGTGCTGCAGAGAAAATTGCAATTTCTCTCCAGACCCTTGTTGTTCTCCTCCCTCTCGTCTCTAATCACTCTATTTTTCTCACCTCTCACAACCCCACTCTTACGATACTCACGTTATCGTTATCACCGTTGTTGTTCTCGAATCTTGTCTCAATACGGATGCTGAACTTGGGGAGGAATGATACCTACAGGGTGACAAAGAGGAAAAATCGGGGGGGAGGGTTGAGGGGCAGAGATAGTGTGAAAGCAAGCTGCAGATTAGATCCTGTGATACTGGAAAGAGATGAGCTCTGTTGCATTCATGTACAGTAAATGATGTGTAAGAATACTTACTGAGTACTCTGCAGCACCAGGGACATTCAATATAGATGGGGAGAAAACAGCATTAGTAACTCGTATGCTTGAACACGAAGTTGCGCCCACACACATGCAATTTACCACAAGGGAATACATGCATACATAGTTATGAATATTTGACGGCACTTGAAAAAGCATCTGTTTTCAGTAAACAAGCTTTGTATAATGTATTGAGGTTAAAATAACTCTGTTTAACACAAAGAAAGGCAAACACGCACCTGTGATGGTGTATGGGTAGAAGTTCCAGGCCTTTTCTGTAACGTAGAAAAATCGAGGGACAAATGCTTTTGCCCAAGCTGGCAGTTTACTGAAAGCAAAGAAAGAAGGATCACCGTCACAGAGTGTAAGAGCAGGAGAGATTATGAAGGGAGAGACGGAGAGATCCTGAGTGGGTTTTGTGCCGTTTATAGCCAGATTACCTGTAGGCTACTCTCACCACAGCATTCATTTGTATGACTCATTCTCAATTACACCTGTGGTGATGAACTGTTACTGTAGCTCCTAGGTCCCATGTCAGAACATGATTGAAGCAGAATACAGTGTGTGTGTGTGTGTGTGTGTGTGTGTGTGTGTGTGTGTGTGTGTGTGTGTGTGTGTGTGTGTGTGTGAAGAGAGAGAAAGAGCATGCGTGTGTTCTTACATATCTTTACTAATGAGGACCAAATGTCCCACAAGCACATAAAGATTAGAAAAATCCTCCACAGTGTGAACATGTCTTTACTGCTTTGAGAGTTTATTTTAGGATTAGGCCTTGGGTTTGTAGTGGTGATTGGAAGAAGAGCTGAGGTTACTTGAGGGTAATGAGTGAGGTTATTTCAGGGTTAGGAAGTGAATTTAGAGTTAAGAGTTTTATGTTATATTTGAGACTGGGCTTTCATTATGAGCACAATTAACTGATGGGCTGTCAGCCTGAGCACAGAGAAAAGTACATGGACACAGTACTCTCATGCAGAGCAGCATTATTAAACCTTTTTACTTGTAGCAGTGCAAACACACTTAATCATGTAGGAAAAATCAACTCCTGTTTAAGGTTTATAATCAGTGTGCAGCCTGTGGCTGTTTATAACTGCAGACTCTTATCACTCAGGGTGTGAAATGCTCCGTTTTGTAAACAGTGCAAAACTTTCACCTCTGATTATGGGACTGCTTGGTTTCACAATGAAGCACACTGGTTAACTTTGTTTTTAAAACATAGTTTTAATATTATTGTGTTATTATACTGGGTATATTGCAACTGAAATCACAGTCTAATGGCTCGGACACTCTAGAGTAAAAGGACAAAACCTCAGTGTGACTAGAAACAAATCGGTTGCCCTTTCAGTTGCGAATAGTTGTAGTGACCACTTTGATTGAGGCAGCTTGTCTCCAAACAGTTGCAGACTGACTGCAGTCTTAGACAAATTGTAGAAGGTTTGCAAATAATTGCTGTTGGATTTCTAAACACAGACATGCTACCAACATGTTGCAATCAGTTTGAGTCAGTGTGCACTGATGAGTGATCAGTGACACATTTCTTTGCTGTAAGGGACTCGACTCGAGTGATTGCGTCACTTTTAGGGAGGAATTTCTGAATCTCTGTTTCACATCTGTGATGTTCAGTTGTGCAATATGAAGTACTTAGGTTAAGTAGTTAATCTAAGTACTTAATGTTAGTTTCTGTTTGATTGGATTTTATGTGTGTGTAGACAGCAAATATGTAATATGTCCAAAGACATTGGATTGTGGGGATAGGTTAATTGGAAACACTAAATTGCGAATGAGTGCGAATGGTTGTCTGAGTTTATGTGTTAGCCCTGCAACAGACTGGCGACCTGTCCAGGGTGTACACCGCCTCTTGCGCCGGGATAGGCTCCAGCGCCCCCCGCGACCCTGAAGAGCATAAGCTGAGGCAGATGGATGGCACGAGAGTTGTCGAAAATACATTGTAGCACTAGCTCGACATTTTGGGAAATGCTGGCTGACCACTTAGAAAAGTCCCATGACCCGTCCAAGCCAGTGGGCCGGGCATCTTACCCATTTAAAATTTGAGAATATGTTTATATCATTTTCAGCCCACGACCTCTTATCATTCGCTTTACCAGATAAAAATCCAAAGCTTGAGTTCCCACTATTCTGGGGGAGTCGTCATTGGGAACCAGGTGCTTGGTGGTTCAATTAGTCTTTCTCCCCATATATCCTGTCAGATGACATATTTGCATGTGAAGACCACTACAGGCCTCCGGTGGAGTTTAATCTGGCTTCAGCCTTAACCACGCATCAGTTCTTTTGTGTTGAAGAGTTGTATGATATGAATTCCACTCTCAGTATGTGAATAAAACCGGAAGCAACACCCACCTAAAAAGCTCAGAGAGAAGTAAAAGACTGGATATGGTGGAAACAGTAAGTCTCATTCCATCCACAGGCAATAAACTTCACCTACCAGCACTAATGAACTCACTGTATCTGCTGAATCAACACACCGCCGATGTATAAAAACAGTTGGTTTAGTTTTTATTGGAGGTTTTGCAGTCCAAAGTTTAAAAAACAAAGAACTTGCATAACAGCCAACTGACATGACTACACTTTATGTTTGAGCTGAATACTTTAGGGCAGGGGTCTCCAACTCCAGGCCTCGAGGGCCGGTGTCCTGCAGGTTTTAGATGTGTCCTTGATCCACCACAGCTGATTTAAATGGTTAAACGACCTCCTCAACATGTCTTGAAGTTCTCCAGAGGCCTGCTAATGAACTAATCCTTTGATTCAGGTGTGCTGACCCAGGGTGATATCTAAAACCTGCAGGACGCCGGCCCTCGAGGCCTGGAGTTGGAGACCCCTGCTTTAGGGTATAATAATTAAATTTAAAGCCAGTTTATTTCCCAAAATGTCAAATGAATACTTCGATACAGGTTTAAAATGTTCTGTTATGTACCTAAGACTACACTCTATAAACATTCATAGCATCTACACTATCCTGTAAAAATATGCATATAGATAAGTTACATGTTAACACCTGCAGTCACAAAAGCTATCGGTGGGTTTTGCTTCATTCTGTAATTTTCTTTACTGTTTTTATCTCTTTTTTCCCCTACGTGTAAATAATATTTGTCTTATGTAAATATTGTCACTTCTTTCTTACAATAAGAGAGTTCTCATGGACCACTTAGAAAAGCTTACCAGGGGTTAAACACATTATTTGAGTGTAAGAACTTGGAGGTAATTATCTGTACTTTTTGTATGCGTGGTTATACTGTGACTAGACTCTGACTGCCAACAAACTTTGTCAACTCTACAAAGAAAATTTAATGAGAGGCTAAATCTTCCCACGTTCCCTGCAATTACCAGCACCAGGATGACGTGGACGAGTTATGCCCAGCTAGAGAACTTTACTTATGTAATCCAGTGTTTACTGACCTCACGGTACACTAATATTTCCACTTATACCTCAGCATGTCTAGACAAAGGGTGTTTGGACTTTGTAAGTAGGCAGGTCGCAATGCATGCTGGGTGTTACTGTGCTGAATCGGTGTTTCATGTAACTTGGATCTCAGAGATGTGAAGCTTTACAGAGCAGCGATCAGAAAACGGCAATCAGTTATTCTAATGGCCCGTCATGTGTACATCATTAGTGCAACAACACAATCAAAGAGTTTAATTGTACCTGCTGAGGTAGATTCGTTTCTCGGTCAGCTGTCCCGCTCCGTACTGGGGGTGATTATCTGGCTCATTCCTCACCACCTCCACCCCCTCTCCCCCGCCACTCTGCTCACAGCTGTGCTTACTGATCATGTACAACTGCCCAATCCTGTACTGGAGCCCGAGGAGAGGTTTAGGATGAGGTTTATGGCAGAAAGCATGGGGATGGCGTGGAGAGAAAAGGGAGAGAGAGAGAGAGCGAGAAGGAGAAATGCGGTGAGAAAATGGTAAACACAAAGCAAAAATCTCCCTTGTCCTCCTCCTAATCCTCAAGATGCCATCCAAAGGGACACATTTAGAGTGCGGCTTTAGTTGCATTAACAATGTGTTTGATGATTGTGGTCATCCTGCGTTAGAACAGGGCACATAGGTCCTCACATTCATCTACCATAAACATGTAGCCTGTGAAATAACTCACACATTTCTTCTGTTTTTCAAACAAACAAAATAAATATGAATTTGCAGTGAACTGAAAGCCAAATCCAAATAACGGGCACTGCTGCTCGAGTCAGTTCTCAGAGGTTTTGCAGCTATAACCTCTCACGTCTCTCGGTCTGGTACTGGAGTACTGCACTTTTCACTCCTCTTCTCTGCTGCTGCTTTTTGGAGTATGTTTTAATCCACTGCTTGTCATTTATCCGCCATTTTTAGTTTCTTCTTTTTTTTATATTTAAATTACTTCTACATTTATTCTACAAACAAATTTGAACCAATAAGGAACTGCATCTTTACTGCTGCATTTAACTAATACGCACATTAATAAGTCAATCCAGTTAATCCATTACGAAACAGTTGTGCACATTCGATAGAGTTTGACTCTTCACTATATATCATTATCCAACTGTTGCTCGAGCGGCTTTAGTTGCTCCTCAGAAGAGTCTTAATCTGAACTTTTTGGGAGTGGGAGGGCTGACCTAATTTCTCACGGAGGATAATAATGGATATGAGGACTTAAATAAGAAAAACATCCATCCATAACAAATCAAAACATTGAAGAAAATGTAATACCCATCTGCCACTAAGGCACTGATGGCAGAAAATCCTCCTGGCATCAGGTTCAGGCCTGGTTGCTGAGTCCGGTTTTGTCTTGACATGCATTTACTCAGGGCTGCTTAGGCACAGGCTTTGTATTTGCTCTTCATTTTTCAAATCTTAGCCACTTGCTGTGTATAAAGATTTCCCTAAAGTGACCATTCCAGATGTCAAAAAAATAATTTGGCTAGGGAGAGTGATTGCCTGGTGTCTAAATTAGAGGAAGGGACTTTGTACTCTGCTGCAGCCCCAGTTCATGTACGCTGATGAGGGAGTATTTTGTGTTAGTTACTCTAAAGACGACAAGGCCTTTGGGCATCTGGAGTATCTCCTCGTTGAGCTACGCCTGGTACAATCAGTGTATTTAAAAAAAAAAAAAAAAAAATCTCACACAATAATTCTTTTCATTTCTTGCGCTGCTGCTGTTGCTCGTTGTCTTTTCTCCCTAATTTTGATTCTATTTGCATTTTTCTGGTTGCTGCAGCTGTAAATCACTTGGTAAACTTTTGTTTATAAAGTTATGAAAAATCTGAGAGATTGTACCATAAACCTCTTCGCTGTTCTGCTGTGACCACCATAACGCAATTCATTTTGTTGCCCTATATTGTTGTGGCACTAAAGCATTATTCTAATTAAAAGTAGAAACAGCGAAAGATTGGGAGGAAGAGAGAAAGAGGACGGCAGACATCAGATTGCCATCCTTCACTGTGCTCTGCTGACATCATGTGACACTCCTCCTTCTTGTTCCAATTACTGTGGAATGTCAACATTCAATATTTACTTATTGGATATTCATGGGACTTAATTAATCATAGTGATGGGTGCTTTAACACCATCTTAAAGCCAGCAGACTACAGGACAGAGAGCTCCTCCCACGCATGTTGTGAATCTGTCTCCCCCCTTTAGGAAAAACAAGCAGGAAGTTGAAAGTATCTTTGTTTCCTTAAATCACTCCATACAGGTCAGGAGGGATTGTTGTCAGCTCTTGGAATGTGTTTCCTCTTGCTGTTTCGTTTTTACAGGTCAGGATTGGCTTTATGAGAAATGTCGTAAGACGACAAATATAGCACATTATCAGAACAATGACACGATTCATGACTGAAATATTTGCCACTCAAAACACTGACAGCTTTTGTTTTTGATTGTCAACTTGCAAAACGAAAGAGAACAAGACAACAATGACTCAAGGGTGGAAAATTTGTGTTCAACATTTCAAAGTGGCGATATACACTTTATGCACTTTATTAGATACACCTGTTCGACTAGTTCTTAAAACAAATATCGAATCAGCCAATCACAAGAGAGCAACTCAGTGCCTTTAGGAACCCAGACATGGTCAAGATGAGCTGCCAAAGTTCAAACTGAGCTTCACTATGAGGAAGACAGGTGAAGCTAGTGACTTTGAATCTGGCACGGTTGTTGGTGCCAGTCGGGTTTTCTGGAACTGCTGATCTACTGGGACTTTCCCCCATTGTGGTCTGTAGGGTTTACAGGAAATGGTCCAATGAAGAGCATCTCTTCTGCATATAGAATGCAGAACATTAACGCTGAAGCAGATGGGCTACAGTTTCAGAATACCAAACCAGGTGCAACTATTTTGGCATACTGTGGGCTCCTTTGTACCAGCTAATCTTTGTTTTAATGTGGCAGCGTGCCTGACCTTGCTGATCCCTTTATGAGCACAGTGTACCCATCTTCTGATGGCTGCTTCCAGCAGGACAATGTGCTCTATTATTTTGTTTTATTTATCCAGGTAAAAATCTCACTGAGATTAAAAATCTCATTTCTAAGAGAGACCTGGCACCATGGCAGCAACAATCAAAAACACATGCACCACATAATAACATAACAACATATCACAGAGTTCAGATCATCTCTTGAGTGGTTTCTTGAACATGATACTGTACACAAATGACCTTCACAGTCATTGTTATGTGTTGGAAGGGGAGATTCTCATCATGAACGTGAGCCGACAAATCTGCTCACGTTCTGCGTGACGCTGTCATGTCAATATGGACCAAAATCTGTTTTTCTGAGGCTTTTCTCAATCGACGCTATGAAGAATTAAGGTCATAATTCTTGGAGTTAAGGCAAAAATGATGTGAGAAACTACTTGACATATTTCTTTCTTACAAAAAAACCCCCACATTACCTCAACATGCACTTTGGTTTATACTGTATATATGTCTATATTTATTTGACCCTGACTCTCAGCTCTGCACACAATTTCCTATGTACCTGGACCTAGTGTATGTGTACAAATGTCAAATAAAAAATTTGATCTTATCTTTATCTTCAAAGTTAAAAATGTCATATTGATTCATTGCTGTAAAGCACTAAACATACAATCTTCTGAGAAGTCTGAATATTTTTTATGGGGTGCTGTATGTTACTGTGACACTGCCTTTTACACACACACACACACACACACACACACACACACACACACTCACTCACTCACTCACTCACTCACACACACACACACACACACACTCACTCACTCACTCACTCACTCACTCACTCACTCACTCACTCACACTCGCTCTCTCTCTCTCTCTCTCTCTCTCTCTCTCTCTCTCTCTCTCTCTCTCTCTCTCTGTGAGAGGTGTCTCTCAAGTATAAGGATACTATTTGTATTAAAAGTGCATTAAAAAAGTGCATTAATACTGTGCCTTAGTGAAGTATTTGAGTAAATGTGCAAAAAAGTTACTTTCCACCGTGAAGTCTTATCTAGTCTGCGCTCTCATACAGTGGTGCTAGGCAGCGTAAGATTAACGGTACCCCAGTGTAAGAGCTTTGGTGAGGGAGGACCGGTGGGGGGGCCCAATCATTTTTTACACACCCCTAAACTGTTGTAAAACCTCACAGACCCAAATAGCAACAAACATAATTATGATCGCTGTGAGCGTGAATCCTGTTTCCAGCATTTCATGAAAGATTATTTGTGGTTGAACACAGCAATGCTGAAAACACAGACAAAGGGCACGCTTGAATGAGACCTTCTTTTCTGAGAGCCGTGAACAAGTTTGAACACTGCAGTTTCCTCCCTGCCAAGACAATAGCCAAGATCGCAGAGACGCAAAAGCCCGCGTTCCTCACATTGAAATGCAGTTTCAAAAGTTTTTCTTTTCAGATACAAGTTTGTTATTTAATTAACCACAAAAGTGGTTAATTAAATAACAAACTTGTTTGCACACTGCAGAACTCCAGTTTTCTTATTTATTACACCTCGTAGCGTGTGACGTTTTGTGCCCACCTGCTCTTCATCAGACAGCAGAAACATAGGTCAGCATGATCGCGACCATGTAATAATCAGACAGTGTCTTATATAGGACAAGCCTTTGATAAATAACCCCCAGTTCATACGTATTGCTTTTGCCTAAACCAGAGCAAAATTGGAACAGACAATAACTAAAACAATCCCAGCGACAAAAAGAAGAAAAATATACATCATGTCTCAAACAATATCTAACACTAAAATGACTGAAACAAATGGTTAGATTTTGATTTGTATTTCTTTAATTAAGCAAAAATAGATGGTGCAGTGCCCTGTGTATCCCTTCTGTTCTACAGCAAATGTGCAGGTTAATTTGGCTGAATACTTTAATGGGGATATATAATTAAGAAGACTTTAAGAACTATTGGTCCAAGTTATTTTTAGCATGTGCATGTGGAAGAAATAGAAAGTGAATCACTAACACAATTGACTCACCTGCATACCACCTGAGCTACTATCATCTGCTGCCTTTTTTTTTATTCCTTTGCCAAAAGCAACACAGAACATTCTTTGCCACGGTGCGGTTGTGCTATGCATGTCGCACTTGAAAACTGACACTGCTCACTTTGATCGTGGAGCAAAGGTTGCGGTCTGTTGCGTGGTACCGATTATGATTTGATACCTTCTCAAATAAGTCGCAGTTAAACTCACATTACACTTAAGCGAAAGAGGATTTGCTGCAAGCTGGAGTTCT
Organism: Pelvicachromis taeniatus; assembly: GCA_015108175.1. NCBI lineage: Eukaryota > Metazoa > Chordata > Actinopteri > Cichliformes > Cichlidae > Pelvicachromis > Pelvicachromis taeniatus. The sequence goes on along the minus strand of VURO01051040.1, from coordinate 66,424 downwards.
GTGTGCCCTGTCCTGATACTGTAAATCCTATTTTGGACTGCTATTTGTCACTGTCATTGTTGTGGTAACAGGTAGAAGTAAGCCGGTTGGGGGTAGTGGAGAGGACGAGGACATTTCTTTTTGAAGGGCACTTTGGCGCATAACAACCTCGTCCGCTCACCCGTTCCCTCTCCAGCGGGATCTCTTTGTTTGTCAACCCGTGGGCCAAATCCCTTTGAGTTGGGATCTTAACCAGTCGGACTAGTTTGAGCTCGGCGCGCTAAAGCGAATGTAGAACGTGCATTGCTGTTCAGGTGTTTTGCGCTTGTCTCGTCGCTCTATGCCAGTGTGCAAAAAGCTCCCATAAGGCAGCTGCGGGAGGTCTCAGTGCTGTGTTGGCATTTTGTCTCATCAGTATGTTAACACCTTCATGATTACATGTAAACAATAATAAAAAAAAGACCAAACAAAACATTGCCACAGTTAAAATAACCAAAGGGTTTTGTTTTTCAGTGGTGGGAATTGCGTGCAAGCGTGGGAAAGACAAACACACTTACCTCATCCACAGTCAGTGGCATGCATATGCGGTACTCTTTCATCAACATGGTGCTGATACC
>VURO01051040.1:54120-65808 GCA_015108175.1 Pelvicachromis taeniatus | reverse complement strand
GGTGTGGGGGGCAGGAGAAGTTTTTTTTTTTTTTTTTTTTTTTGGAAGTAAACAGTGGGATCGTGCTTGAGTCTGTCTATCTCAGCTGAGTCGGCTGCATAGTAGACAAGCTCAGGCAGGCAGCACACTACCACAGTGACCTCTTTTTTTTTTCTTTTCTTTTTTTGGTGACGCTCTTCTTCTTTTGTTTTTGCTGATGTCAGTAAACCGTGGAGTTAAGTCCAGTGTCCTCTGTCAATGAGTGTCTGCAGTTTTCTTACTTTCCCTCCCTCGCTCACTCCTCAGAGCCTCGTCTCTCCCTTCTTGTTTCGCTTCCTCAATTTAATCTCCTGGACTTTTTTTTTTTTTTTTTAAACTGCTGTCTCTCACTCTTTTATTTCTCGCTACTCCCTCCTTCTCCTCCTCTTCTCAGCTGCACCTTCTGTTTGCTGTTTCTCTGTTGCGCTCTCTCTTTCTTTTCTTTCTACTGCAGTGAAAAAGTAGTAATTAGTGCTGAGGTAAGATGTAAACCTACTATCAACAGCTCTGCCTGTCCTTTCCCCTCTGTCCCTGTCTGTGCTTTGTTTAATTCCTCCTCGTGTGTAACCTTGCTGTCTGCTCGGTGCTCCTCCCTTTCCAGTCAGCCACACTCCGCTGCTTTCAGTTTCTCACAAATTCCTTTGCGGCTTCCCTCCTTATCTTTCCTTTTCCCCTCTCCCTCCCCCTCCTCCTTCTTTCTCCCATAGTATCCACTCCCCGCCCACTATACTTTTCCACCTCTTCACCTGCGTCACCCCCATCCTCCCCTCCCCTCTCTGCCTCAGATCCTTATCTGTTCTTTCTTCTCTGTGGCCAAAACTGCTGTCAACAATAACACTCGCATCTTTCTATATCTGGCACCTGTGCTAGTACAAATTTGAAGCACATTCCTCAAACCCTTACCCCCAGCTTCCTCCACTCAGGTTATGACAGCACTTAGGTTATACGAATGGCCGACACAGAGGGGTAGCGAGACAGGGCCATTGGATTAAGTATTACCAAAGCCATGAGAGCTTCCATTAAGCTCAGTGGCAGACCCGCTTACATTGTATTACCTCATGACCTTCAGCTGGGTTTAATTGAATCCGTGTTTAGTCACTGAATAGTGAAATCGAAGCAGTCATAATTTCTCGTCTGTGTCCATCCGTGAGCCACGGCCCGCTCTCTTTTTAAATGAGCAAGAACTGATGATGGTTGCTAAGTCCCACCCCCGAGAAGAAATAAGAAAAGCAGGTGTTTTGTTTCTCGGGGGTCAATCTGACAGGGGGCAAAACCAATAACCGGCTTCTGGATTCCTCTTCTCAGGTGGAATTTGCCTGCTTTTTTTAGTGTGCCCTGAGACAGGGCCGGAGTAGCTCTCTTCTCCACATGTCTCCGCTATCATCCGCTCTGCAGTGAAAGAGCAGTGAAAACAAATTCCTAGTGGGGTTCGCTCCTATCTTATCAGATCAGTGTTTAGAGAAGGGAAGCCACTTCAGAGAGCTAAGGTGTGCTTTGCTCATCTCTGCCTTGATTTCTTTTTATTTTCTCCCCCCCACAATCCACACAAAGCTCTGACAGCACATGTATTGCCACAGTTTAAAAGGATGATCGCTGGTGACAGATGTGTGCATTCGGCAGTTGATCCAGTTACTTTACTTTGATAATTTAACTGTTGTTTGGGGGTTGCTGGGGAACCGTGGTGAGGAATGGCGGCGCTTTGAGACGATGGATGACACATGTGTTTACTGTAGTCTAGGTTTCTTTGAAAAATCTGAATCGGAGTTGGATCTGTTTACTGCACAATTCAGTAAACATCATTTCCTGTCTTCTCTCTTAAGAGAGAGGACAGGAAATGATGGAAAGACATGAAGAAATACCCAATTTAGACTGTATAAATGGTAGATATAGCTCCTGGCATCTGAAAAGTGAAGCCAGCATGGCAGTGTTTTAAACCTGTCTTCTTAGCAATGGCCAGCAGGGGCGACTCCTTTTGTTGCAGAAAGACAAGCGTGCCATTAGCTTCAGGCCATGGTAAATGCATTATAAGTTCTTCTTGTTAAAGTTGGAAAGGGAGACAAATTTATTGGCAAAGGTCTTCAACCACAAGCCAACAAGCCAATGGGATTTATTTAAAGGGGAAAGCATGGTTCTGCGGCCATCCTGCTCAGAGCGTAGCTGTTTACTGTCACCAGGGGTGGAGTGGCAGAAACAACCAGTCTGTGGGCTGCTCTTGCTTGTGCTTTTGTTGGTTATGAAACACACAGTGCCATGAAAAAGTTCTTCTCTTCTTTATTTTTTTTGCATATGTGTCACACTTAAATATTTCAGATCATCAAATTAATTGTAATATTAGACAAAGATAACCAAAGTAAATACAAAACGCAGTTTTTAAATGACATTTGTTAAGGAACAAGAGCTATCTAAACCAACCTGGCCCTCTGTGAAAAGTAGCTGCCTCTGTATCCACGTCTGAATGTCTCAGAGAAAAAATAATGAAGGTTGTGGAGTGTCCTAGTCAAAATCCAGACTTAAGTCAGATTGAGATGCTTTGGCATGACCTTAAACAGGCTGTCCATGCTGGAAAACCCCCCAGTGTGGCCAAATTAAAACAATTCTGCGAAGAAGAGTGGGCCAACATTCCCCCACAGTGATGCAAAAGACTCATTGTCTGTTAGACTTGATTGTGGTTCTTGTTGTCAAGGGTGGCACAACCAGTTATTACTTTTTTTCTTCAGACAGCCAGGCTAGTTTGGACAGCTTTTCCCCTTAACAAATTAAATCATAATTTAAAAACATTATTTTTACTCGGGTTATCTTTGTCTAATATTAAAGTTTGCTTGATTTGAAACATGAAAATGTGGCAAATGCATTTTAAAAAATCAAAGAAATCAGGAACCAGGGCAAATACTTTTCTTGTACTCCAGTTTCCACTGGAGCTGACATTTGTGCTTCTCATGCTGTATTTTCACAGTTTTTCGCACTTTTAACATTCATGGTGAGCTCTACTGTTTCCTCCTTCCATGTTATGGCCCTCTTTACAACCAATCGCCATTGCCATCCACATCAGGCTTCGCGATATTGGTTTGTATGATTGGACTCAGCACGTCCACGGAGGTTTCACGTGTTTCATGAGGTTTATGTAGGTAAATACCCAGGCACAGACACAACTGCAAAACCATAAAGTGGTTTACTAGTCCTTATTTGATCTCATCTGTGATCAGGATACTTTACCCAGAGAAAACCATCTGATCCACAACCATTTGCATTTATACTTGATATTAATAAACCTGGAATCAGCTTCCACTATGATAGCATCTCAGTAAGCAAATTATTTGGACAAGGCTGATGGACTCAAAACACAGTAGCAGCTTTTACATACAAACTCCTTTTTCATGTCTAGAGAGGTGCTGCCTGAAGTACAATTCATAATACTACGTTATTGACATTTGCGTATGTATTTGTCTATGCAGAGTTAAGGATGGAACCTACACAGACTTGCTTTTATACTTTCCGCCAAAAAAACAAATGTGTTAGCTAGCAGTGATGGTCAAATGATGATTATTTAAAATGTTGGCTGGAACAGGAAGTGAGCAGCTACAGTTCACTTTGCAGTATGAGAAGTGTAACAATGACTTCATTGGACTCTTTTTTTTTAAAACTCTGCTTCACTGCACTACAAAAAGGTTCCTTGTCTTTTACGACCCTCTGTGTGTTTTTGGTGAAAGCGACCAACAACAGCACAAATATGAACAAGAGTAACTCACAGACCAGTATTTTCTGACCTTGCCCCTTGTGACGGTGAACAACATATAAATGATGTTCTGCACGGAAGTGTGTAGGACCAATGCACAAGTGTGCTGCTCCCTTGAGTAGAGTACATGCAGGAAGTGGCAAATTCAAGAATTGCTGCCACTCATTTAAAAAAAATAATTTAAAAAAATCATGTTTTGTTCCTTATCATGTTGACTTACTACTGGAAACATTTGCTGGGAATCTTAAGCAAAGAGGGAGGGGTGAAAGTTAAATGACATTTCAACCAGGAGGAAGCATGTGGTCCCAGTTTATGATGATCACACGAGATTACAATTCAGTTCATTCCACCTCCACCTCTGTGGTTTGACTGAGTTAGTCATGGTTAAATCACAGTGCATTCTATGTGGATTTATAACTGTTTTAAAGGTTGTTTTTGTGAGAGGTCCATTAGATAAGGTGCTTTCAACCCAATGATAACTTTTATCTCATTTATAACCCTTGAATATGTTCAGAGAAATTTCCCTACACACTTCCAACTCCCCTGAGCACATTCACATATTTTTGCTTGTTTCCATTTTCACTGCCAGTAGCAATGCTAATGTGACATAACAGTAACTGACAGTTGATATAACAACAAGTGGAAACGTAGGATTTCGGATCTTGTGGTCAGACCTGTGTGTTTTCATGTGTCATGGCTTTCATGATGACTGTGGTGTTGGAAATGCAGAGTTTTCACTAGGAAAGTTGAATATTAATGTGTAGCTATTCCCTGTAATACCATCACACTAATTTGGAATAGCAGAGCTGTGTTGGTGCACTTTGCCGACTGTGGTCTTTCATTTTTTGCAATTCTGTTTCTCCATTTTCTCTCTGTGATGCTTGACTGTGTGTGGATGCTCAGGGATGCAAGTAGAGAGGAAATGTCAGCGAAAATATCACTTCGATGGGTGACCATCTCGCTATATTTCCCCTCATTGCATATGTGCTGAACACAGGCCAAGCGACCCCTGACAACCTTCGTTGCTAGGGAAAAAATGTAAAATCCCCAACAGGCTAGTCTGTGAAATCAATTGCTAAAGCCCCAGTCTCGCTGGTCAGTCACCCTCTGGCAACCTCTGGTTGCTAGGGAAAAACTGGTTGACGAGTGATTGCTGTTTGCTGTGCTGAGAACTGTTGATGGTTCTCAGCATTGCCCAGTCCGTTTGCCGCGGTCACCAGTAGTTTACATGGAACACGTCACATGTCTGATTTGCCATTAGCTCACTGAGCGGTAGTGAAACATGCAAGTGTGGCACAAATGTGAAAAAGACTGTTCCCCATTCACCACTTTCATGTTACAGGTAAACATTTTTTTTTTCAGGTTTTAGCAACATCTTTGCAACCCATTTCACCAGCTTCTACTTTATCAACCAATCAGTGGATTCACACTGAAAGTTACCATAGGGTTGCCGATTGACCTCTATACTTGGTGGCTGAGGCTTTACTGTTGGTGTTTTTGAATTATTTAATATATTTTTGAATGTGGTAGTTGCTCATGCTGCGATTGTGTTTATCACCAATCCTTCAGGGTTTCTTCTTCCCTGGATCCTGCAGTGTGGACACCCAAAACAGGACATAACTTCCAAGAGTTAGGAACTGTGGAAATGACTTGTTTTTTATTTGATTAAATTGAAATGTATTTGTTTTAAATTACAGCATTATGCTTGGAAATAGAAGAAACATATTTCTTAAATTAAAAAAAATATTTTTGTTGTGTGCATGTTAGAGCATAAAGCTAAAACGCTTACATCTGTGATTAACACTAATTTATCTTTTAGCACTGATTAAGTTCTTTTGAAGCGTCACAGTACTTGACCTGAGTTTCACCTGACTGAAACATTTTAAAAGGGTTCTTCTGGTCAGAGCTGCCCGTCTTCATTTCCTGTCCTGCAGCATGAAGGAGCCAGGTGCCAATGAAATTGGAAGGGACTTCATCATCGTGCTCTCGCCTATCAAATCCCCTCACGTCATTTCATGAAAAATAAATGGGTGCACTTAAAAACTGGTGAGCCGTTCTTTGACCTCCTTGTTTCCTGTTCTGATTGTGTGTGTCTGTGTGTCTGTGTGTGTGTGTGTGTGTGTGTGTGTGCGCGCGCACGCTAGGGAGACAATGTGTGTGTGTGTGTGTGTGGCTATGTGAGGACAATGGTGAGCAGTATGGATCAGTATTAAGCTGAAAAAAGAAAGATCAGATCATTAACTGGTGGGCCAGCTGCCATCGCTGCATTACCGGCTCTTCAATCTCTCGGTGTGGTCACAAGACAAGGTCAGAGGTTCTCTGGTGTGTCCCCCACCCCCAGAGCGTGTGAATGATGGACCCCTCATGCCCAAGCCAGTTTTATCAGTGGATTACTGTTTCAAAGCACTGATACACTGCAGCTTTTTCATCTCAATGTAGGGTGGAAGGTGAGGCTTTAAAATGAGGTTTGACTGGTTTATGAGCTCTGTGTTGTACAGTTACGAAGTGTGGTAAGTACCAGAATCTCTGCGTGAGTGTGTCCAGATCCTCTGCCTCCCTTCCTTCTCTCCATTATCACGACAAGCCCGCTGGACGCCTCTGATCTCTGTTTTGGTCCAATCATCAAAAACCTGAAGTATTTAGGTCAGACTTTAGCCTAGCAAAGAGACAAGAGGAGAAAAAAAACCAGTGAGAAAAATAGAAAGTACACATTCCATTAATGTCCTCTGTTCAGAGAGTCTCTCAAAGCAAAAACACCGCCAGATGCAGCCACACAGCAGACAAAAAGCAGGCTAGTTATTTGTGCTAAAATCTTTGTGTTGTGATGTTATAATGTGTGGGTTTTTTGTGTTGTGCATGTGAGGCCTTTGTATGTTTTTTTTGTGTGTGTGTGTTTTGCTCACTCCTCTGTGTTAAGATGTAAGCCTAGTCTTAATCTCCTTGTAGCTGAGTATCAGGCTGGTGCTAAGGCATTGATTGGACTTCCTTCTTAATTGATACCACTGGAGGACTGCCCGCCAGGGGAAATGTGGTTTCTGTGTGTGTGTATGTGGAGTTTCCGGTGTTTTAGAAGCTAGAAGTGAATTCCCCGGTGACCTCGATGAAACAGAGCACTCACTTATCCTTATCGAATCCTAATCTTGAAATACATGTGCACACCAGTGAGTAAGATGGCTTCTTATCCAACATCGTTAGGGCTCCAGATAGGGTTTCAGGACAAGCCAATAAGTACAGCAGCCCAGCATGATAACTTGGCACAAGAAATTGTATGAGTGTCACCATTAATTCCTCCAAACACTCACACATGTTGTACCCATATAAAAAGTGGTAAATAAATAGAAAAAACAAGTTTCATAGTAAGGTTTGTGTACACACGTACCACCAGAAATAACTTCACTGGCAGTTAGTACTAATTCTACAAGTACACTGTGTAATAATAATGATTATAATATTTCACTGCAGGAAACTGTATGTAACAAATAAAGGATTTATCTGTCTGTCTATCTGTCTGTCTGTAATAACTTTATTGATATAGGACTTTTCAAATCACAGAGTTACAAAATTGCTTCACAGTTCAAATTAAAGCTTCATATTGATACATACACATAAACACATCCATAATCAGCCAAAAGTACTAGACAAAAGTACTGGGCCATGCTCACTTAATTCCAGCACAGTACCGTGAAAGGATACAACCGTTGCAGCAAGACAATTTGTGAAGTTCTTTTCCACTTCTAAATGTTCAAAAATCAACTGCAAGTGGTATTATTACAAAGTAGAAGCATTGAGGAAACACAGCAACTCAACCATGAAGTGGCAGACCACATAAAGTTACAGTCGCTCAGTACTGAGGTGTTCGTAAAAGTCACCAAGACTGCTGACTCAGTAACTGCAAAGCTGCAAACCCCTGGCATTAACATCAGCACAAAACCTGTGCAGCTAGTGCTTCATGGCATGGGTTTCCATGGCTCCTGTAGGTGTAATATATAGTACTTATGTCCACATGGTGTATCACAAAGTCTGTTTTAGAGATGGTGCCCCATTTTACCAAATAATATCCCCTTATTTGGGTACATGGGTACATTCCTATCCCGGATGACTTCACTCCCATCAGGATAGGAATGTTTCATCAAAGGATGAAGGTGAAACTGCTCCTTCTAAGGACACGCACTCCACCAAAATGTCCACACGACAGGACAAAGACCCCCTCACTGCAGGGGTCAAGACGACCGTTAGCATTTGCCTTTAATTTGTAACCCATTTGCATTTATGTTATCACACGCAGGCCTCTCCTTTAAAAGCAAGCATTGAGACTGAAATTAGATTTATATCTATAAAAAAGAATAATTAATTTGCAGCTTTACTCCGTGTCCAAAGTTCAGCAATATAGATTGAATTGCGCACATTCAGTCTATACATTGCTGAAAGTATTTTCCCCAATGAATTATGGATGTTATTTGAAAATGTTCAGTGTTCTTAAATGTCATCATTAAGCAGAACAAGGAGCAGCATCGCCCGCTCATATCCACAGAGGAGAGCGAAAATGTGTTTTGTCTCTGCAGAGTTTGTGTGCGTGTGAAGAAAAAGATAAAAGATCCAGATCTATTCTATAGCTTGCATTATTCCTTTGTGTATTTGTGAGTCAGAGGGAGAAGGGTGGGGGGAGGAGAGACAATTCTTATGTGCATTGGAGGCAGCCAGAAGCTAGTGTGTATCTAAAGACGTTCAGAGCAGGGATGATCAGAGGTTGCGAGCCCAACACATTCATCAGGGCTCTCCGCAGGGACAGCAGTTGAGGCATGCCACTGAGACGAATAAAAATGCTGCGGACCAAAAAGAAATGAAATAATTTATTCCAGGAATGGAGTGGAGGGGATTTGGAGACAAGTGTATGTGGAAGGGGAAGGGCAAGGGAATGGATTAAGGCTGCGTTCAGTGTCTGTGTGAGATAGAGGCTTGCACTGTGGCCCTACACTTTTTCCTATTCCACACACTGCTCTGAAAGGAAATTCAATTGCCTCTTTCCCTCACTTTCTGCTGGGTTTGTGGGAGAGAGGAGAAGGGAGAGAGGAATGGACTCAGTGACTGAATGCAAAGTAAAAGCACCCATATAGAGTAATTTGCAAGGTGGAGGAATTTACAGAAAGATGAAAAGGCATCTCGAGCTTTATTTAAAAACATGACAATGCTCTGTGGCCCATGCACATTACTCTACCAAACTCCTCCTCCAGTGTCTGTTTATCGCATGTAACCAGCCCCCCCATCATATAATTTTATGCACAATTTTATAACATATTGTCTCGCCAGCACTATACTCTGAAATAAGTACAATTTAGCGGTTTCTTAACAACTGTTGAATGCAGCACTGTGTAGAAATTTCAGTGTATTCCCTGTGGCTCAAGATCTGTTTGTTTAATGACATCTATGCCAGATGGAGGAACTTGCCAGACACACTGAGAGAAAACAACAGAACCGGATATTTAAAAAAAAAACCCAAAAAGCAACAACAACAATAAAACTGAATGTGATTTGGTGAACAAGGCAAAGAAAATATTTCACCAGAGCATCAGCCCTCAAATACTGCAAGGTGTTTGAGGGCTGATCCTCTGTCATGCGGCCTGCATGAACATGCCAAATTCAATTTCAGGTAGAGTATACTGCCAGTCTAACACCACTCCTCTGAGACACTAAGCCTTCTCACTACTCCTCAATCTCTCACTGCTTGTGGTCGTTCCCCATCTTGGATATACATTATGACGTGCCTATGTTTCAGTAGAAATAACTGTCTTGCTGCAAAACATATCAAAGATATCCAAACCTGTAGTATATGAAATAAACTGCACTTGGAATTAGCTGAGGTTAGATTCCAGTCATTTCTTTGCCTGTGTGTCTGCAGGTGCTGAAAGGATGTTGGGTTGTTAACGTCCTCCTTCTGGCATTGATTAAACCCCTAAAAAGTCATTACATATTATTTTCCATAAAATTATGTTTTCACAGGGGTGGTCGTGGCTCAGGTGCTCAAGCACGTTGTCCACTAATAGTAGGGTTAGCGTTTTGGTCGCTGGCCATCGGGAGGCACTGGCTTGTGTGTGTGTGTGTGTGTGTGTGTGTGTGTGTGTGTGTGTGTGTGTGTGGGATTATTGATGGGTAAATGAGAAATGCATTTTAAAGGGCTATAAAAGTGTGGATTATTCACAATTTAAAAAGCTTTAATTGCAACAATAATCTTTTTCTTAATGAAGTATAGTGTGTGTATATTCCTGCAGCCTCTCCTGCTGCATTGTAAAGCTCCGCAGTTGTGTGGCGTGCAGTTTTAAAGTGCTTTGTAGAACCTAGTTAAGGTTATAAAGAGCTGTAGCAAGACTGAAATAAAAAAAAAAATACATAGCCGACATGAGCTCTGGAGCTGACTAATGGCCGCTAATACATTGCTTGTGCTGAAAAGTTCATTCTGCAGGTTAATACTGATTCACTAGCTTTGTTACAGGTGAAACCTAAGGCGGACTGAATTGGATGCAAACGTCTGACACTGAAAAATGAATGCAGTGTGCAAAATTTGCAGTTCCCTGAGTAACCGCTCGAGGCTGGCTCCAAAAGCAGGTGCAGATCTGATATCTCCTCTTGGTGTTGTTCCCGCATCATTTTAATAATGTTGGTCCAGGATTAATATTGCAACTGAAAAGTCACATTGTTGTGATGTCATAGCTTTGAAATGTGGAGGACAAAGAAAAAAAAATGCCTTTGCTTATATAAAACTCTTTTCTGGAACAAATGGAAAGCCTTTATGTGTTTTCTTCATTCTTTTATACAATATGATAAATATACTATAATAACTTAGGTTTGCTATTAGTCAAAATCTGGTTACTCTTGTTGGTTTGCTAGTTATTGTTTTTAATAGCAAACGCTAACTTCTTGGCTAATGCTAACTCAATGGTCAGACAACATCACCGGTCAGAAGCAATGTTGATCTTGGACGAGCATTATTAAGATAATGGGTATATCAGATCAGCTTTGTCACTTTGTCGTGTAGCTTTTGGGTTATTATAAGAGGAAATTTTAGAAGCAGTTCTATTTTTTTTTTGGTTTTCCTTTAAAATAGCTTTTTAACGAGCCAAAAAGAGCATTCCACTAAGTGTCAACTATATAGCTAGCATTAGCTGATAGTTCAACAGCTCTAACCTCTTACACCTCCTTTCACAAAGAGCACAATGCCTGTGAAGAAATATATCATTATCTTATCTTCTTAACTATAATGCGATTTTCATTAGGGAGAGTTTGGTGATGGCATGTTCTCTAAAGCTACTTTTGGCTGCTGCATTCTCACAAGGGGTCGCTACAGCAGGTAGTTTCGGCTTACTCAGACACCGTACCCGATGCAACCCCCATAAGGTGATTTGTGTCTCTGGCTAGTATTGAACCAGCAACTTTTTACTTGTTAGATGTGTTACACGACTACATCAATTTACATAATTGTCTAACTGTTGTAAAATTCACAGTTGTGTATCCTAGCTGTCACAGGGTAAAAGAAAGGGTGCTTCCTGGGCAGGTTACAGAAAAGGGCGAGAGTCATTCAAACTCACATTTACACCTGCAGATAGTTCATCAGAATTCCCTGTTATCTTAACATGCACGTCTTTGGACGGCGGGAAGAAGCCGGAGTACCCAAGAGAACCCAAACAGGAATTGGGAAAACATGCAAACTCCACACAGACGCTCCAGCCGACTTCCAGGTTTGAACCAGGAACACTCTTGCTGGGAGGCAACTGTACTAATCCTTGTACAATTGTGCTTCCAGGTAATATGAATCACCCCTAATATTTTTTTTTATTAAAAATGCTAATTGGTAAAAATGATGTTATAATCTTTAAACAGTTCAACACCTGGCACACGAATGAATTATACATGTTTTCTCCAATCCATGTTTCTCTCTGCTTTCA
>VURO01051040.1:3414-38181 GCA_015108175.1 Pelvicachromis taeniatus | reverse complement strand
GGGGGGGGGGGGGGGGGGGGGGAGATGGGGGGGGGGGGGGGGGGGGGGGGGGGAGGAGAGCAACTACAGAAAACAATTTATATGTACATTAGAAGGAGTAAATTATGTCATAGTCAACCTGGGAAAATAAGGGAGGGCCAGGCACCAGCGCTGCAGTCCTTGTCTTTTGTGTTGGGAAAATGAAATACCATTGCATAGCATTAGCACTGGACATATAAGCTATGTAGTCTCCCTACAAAACCATTTTTCATTCATTCAAGTAAAGCTGGTATAGGCCATTTAGGCTTATTGAAATAATGCTTTGTAAGGTATGAATTCCAGCTGCAAGCTCCCCAGACACTGGCCTTTCCACATGAAAGTTTATGACCTCTCTGATATCTATGTCTGAAAACTCATGAGAGTAGTAGATCATTTGTTGCCGATGTTTACTGAATGGATGTGTTGGTCGTGAGTTTTTGGGAGGGAGAAGATAAAATAGAGAATATTTCTGTTCATCATTCAAACACAAATTGATTTTGTTTATGCAGACTGTGCCGCTCAAAGCGCTGTGTGTGAGCTTGAAATGCCCCGAGGATTAAATGAATGACAGGGGGTTGAAAGATAACACACACACACACACACACACACACACACACACACACACACACACACACACACACACACACACACACACACACACACACACACACACGATAGTTGTGTTTTCATCACTTCTTAGGACATAGCACTGACTTACATTCATTTGCTGTACATGTGCCCTTTACCTAAACCTAAGTACTACTTGGACAAAACATAATTCTTAAACTAAGGATTTATGTTAGGAGGACATGCTTTTTATCCCCAAAAGTGAGGCAGGATCTTCAAAATATGACCATGTAAACAGATTTATGTGCCTGTAGCTTGACTTATAAAACACACACTCAAGGAGAGAGAGAGAGAGAGAGAGAGAGAGAGAGAGAGAGAGAGAGAGAGAAAGCAAGAGAGTGTGGATTTAAGATGCCTTGGCTTTATTACAGAGAAAAATTAAAGGCCATGAATTTTATCAGCTGATTTTTCCTCTCAGGTTACGTGAGTTCATTTTTTCAGAGCATTACAGCAATTACCCGGCATGTGCAGGTTCATAATAAGCAAAATCAAAAGGCTTTCTCCACTTAGGTAATTATACACTCTGTCCTGAATGGTGAGAGTTAGAAAGATGAGATGTGGATTATGTCAAATATTTCAATAATGATCATCCGTAATGGATGTGATTTTTCCCGTCACTGCTTTGTGTGTCTGGTGTGCCGGAAATCAGAGAGGGTAGGACTAAGACATTTTCCTTTTTGTTAAAAAATGAGGTCAGCGAATTGTTAGTGCAACACTGAGGCAGGGTCCAAGGTCAGCTTCATCTCATTTCCATCAATCCATAGAGGGACGAGAAACAAGGAGTGTCCTCCCATTCAAGTAATGAAAGTTATCCCCTCAATGTACAGAAGTGGAGTCCAATTAATTGACACTGTCTCTTGGCAGGAGAGTTTAATCCGAAACATTAAAAAAAAAAAAAAAAGCCTGAATTAAAGGCAAGATCCTCTGAACCTCGGAGTGAGGTGCATTTTGTACGACCACATGGAAGCTTGAAATGTCAGAATAAAATGCCGTCTTGCTGTGAAGAAACATCAAAGTGAGATGTCAAGGTGACTGTTTCATTTTGTTCTTCCAAAGGGTTACGAAATATGAAAAGGACATGTGGAGACTACCTGCCAGAAACAAATGTTTGGCATGAAGAGCCAAAGGGGAGATTTCGCTTTCCCATCTCACATAGTATTGCAGCTTATATGAAATAATATCATATACAGTAGATAAATTCGCATTTTGTGGGAAGACAAAGTAGAGCGGAGGCCTTGAGACTTAATATCGAAGACTTTCTTCTTCTATTTGATAAAGAGGCACAACTCGATTTATTTCGCATCTTTTCTATCACCTAACCTTAAATTTAAACAATCCATATGCAAAGCTGTCTCATAACAGAAGCAACATATTGTGATTTGTCTTTCCCTTTTGAGAACCTGCTGAGCTGATAGATGCCTGTGTGATTTTTTCTTTCGTTGAATGGCTTATGATAGCCACAGCTCTGCAAGTCCAAGCAGGGCAGCTGTGGCTGCAGTAAGCTTTACTACTGCTGTTTACAGCCATGCAGTAGAAACACACAGAGCACTGTACGCCCTACTGCTGCACGCTGCGCTTCTTGTCGATCACTCTGCACACTATGCACAATGGGAACAAGAGCCGCTCGCCTGCCTGGTGGCTCTTCTACTCGACAGGGATCAAAGAGAAAGAGAGCGATAGGGACAGGGAGAGAAATGAGAGAGAGGAAGTAAGTGAGGAAGGGAGGGGAGGAAGCAGAGAGTGAAAGAAGTGCAGGACAAAAACGTGCATGAGGGGAAAGAATGGGGAGCAATAGAGGAAAACAGGGAAAGTAGAGAGGGCAGGAGAGTCTGTTACAGTGGCATGCTGCAGAGTGAGGTGGTAGAGAGACTGAATGAATGAATGGATGAGAGGATGAATGAAAGAGTAAAGCACCAAAAAATCCAAAGTGACTTAGTGAGACAGACTGAGTGAGGGAGTGTGTGTGTGTGTGTGTGTGTGTGTGTGTGTGTGTGTGTGTGTGTGTGTGTGTGTGTGTGTGTGTGTGAGTAAGTGGATGAACAAGTGCAGCAGGACAGAGCGGGAGGAAGGGAAAAAGAGAGAGAGTGGGTGCGATATTGGGAAGGGGGGAAAGAGAGGGAGAGAGGATCTGTTCCGTCAGAGAGGACACACTCCAGTGGCTGTGATTGAAGTATGGGCCAATTAACACGAGGAGCATTGAGCTCCAGCTGCACTCTTCTCTTCATTCCTCCGCTCCCGCACACTGCCATATTATCCCCCACAACACACACACACACACACACACACTGATACACTCACATATATGCACACTATGGACACCACACTGTGCTGGCACTTTATCTTATCTTTTAGTACAGTACAGCTATGTACCAAAGAAAATTATCGAGGCTACACATGGCCGTTTTCTCAAGCACACTATCGGACTTAAATGTGGACAAATGAAAAAAAACAGAGATGAATTGAGTCTTCATCTTCATGAATGTGGGTTTCTTAACTTAGGCACTTAGAGCAAGAAGCTGCAATCTCTTCTAATAGAATATAGCACAGTATTTATTAGATTGCATATATTTCAGATATGTTTGTTTGTTTTTTTTTGGTTGGCTGTGGAAAATGGCCTAAGCTGATTCAGTGCAGCTCGTGCCACAGGCAGCTGAGAGCAGGTCCATTACTCTGCGTGACAGCAAGGAATGAAGCAGCAGAGCGTCATTGTGGGCTAAACACAACACTGAACACCGCACTTCCGCAACTCCACACTGCACAAACTCCAGACTATCCAAACTCCCATGCCCGCTCACGTTTCCCAGCAGATCCGATGCAGCACGAGGTCTGGCACGCTGCCTCCATTGGAGTTCAGTGTGAAAGGGGCTCAGAGAAGTGTGGATGCCAGCAACTGACATCTACCCAGGAGCTCCCCACCTCTCTCAGGACGTGCTCTTCTACAGTCACCGCAGGCGCTCGAGCATACAGCAGAAGGGGGAGTAGGTGATCTTAAACATTGTGATTGTTTCCCTACCATTGCACTGACACCAAGAATCAATTTCATTTTTGTGTTCAGAGGCTATACAAGTTTTTTGGTCCCTTTAGCTGTGGCAGGAGTAATATAGGCTTCGCTGTTCTCCTTTATAGAAGGATGTACTGTACCTTCAAAGCTGATTTGCCTTCAGCTGCACAAAGCTGCAAACCTATTTTGATATTTCACAGACCAGGGAGAGAGTTTTCGCATAAGCTGCACATACACTAGCCATTAATTTCTATAAGTAATGATTTGGAATGGCAGCGAGCGCATTATGCAGAGTAAATCAAATGTTTAAGCAGAAATATGATAAGATGTGTTTTGATTGTGAAGTACTGGCTGGCAATTTTGGAAGAGAAAGACGAGACTGGCTTGCCTGTGTGAATGTTTTCTCTCTCATCTTCTTGATTAGCTGTCTCTGTCTGCCTAAGAATATGCTCTGCTCTTAAGTACCCGGTAAATATTCCTGAAGGTGTTTTTAGTTTGCTTCTAAGAGTCGCTGGCATGTACGCTGGCTTTCTGTGGTGCCGTAAATGCCACTTTCTTTGTTTAAAAAGACAAACTAAACAGCCTCAGCAGAAAAAATAATAATAATTAAAACTGTAGCTACAGTAAGCGGCTTATTACAAGATTGATTGACAAATGGAGAGATCAACACGGGCACAATACACATACTTTTAATGGAGGCGCTGATGTAATGATTTAGACAGCTTATAATGATTGAGGGGCCATGATGAATTTAAAGTTTTGGGAGGGTAAAAAAACAAACAATCAAAGGAAGCACTTTTCCACGATTTGAAATGTCTTTAAATTCAAATTTTCCTTTCATGAGATGAATCCTTTACATATTTATTGCATCTGCAGATGATATACAAGGTCCAGGCAGCTCACCTAATAATGCACACGCGTTTGAGAAATGACTCTACAAAAATGGATTCCTTGCCTTGAATGATTTTCAGGAAGAAACAGAAATCTATACACCTTTTTGATTAAGTGATCCCACGTAAAGCTGGATTGTGAGCGGCCTCTTGCCAAGTACATTTGGAGTATCCAGCGCACGTCTGGAGGAACCTCCAGGGGACTGAAGAGGATGGTTTTTCAAAGTTAGAAAGGGGGGGAAATCATACTAAAATGCAAAAGAATAAAAAGCATTTTAACTAAAGATTCATTTACAGTAGAAAATCAAATGAAACTGTAATCTCTCACTTGTTCTCTCCCACTCCTTTTCATTCCTTGCGTGTGTGTTAAATGTAAACCCCTCTGACTGCCTGCTTTTTATTATTCAGTCTGCAAAATTTCACAGATCGGAGGAAAATAATGAACTTATAGTAAGATATATTTAAATGAGGATTTATTTATAATTAACTTTATTGAAGCGCGTCCCAGTGAGATGTTGCAGTTTGCACTTTTGATAACGGGCATAGTGCGCTGTAAGAAATGTGGACGCTGTATACAGTTATGCGCTGTTCACACTTCCACCGAGGCTCACCGAAGGTGGAATAGCACACGCTGGTTGTGCGGTGCAACGTAAACACCACGTGAGACTGAAATACGGTGACAGACCTAACAGTTAATGGCTGTGATCTCGGCACCGTAGAATACATCTTCTCCAAATGAAATGATGTACTGTATTCCTGCAGTTCCATCTCTGGCTTTCTCATTTTCTACCTTTCTCCCCGTCTCCGTATGTCCTTTCCTACCTCAGCTTCCTTACCTCAAAAAACACAGAAACAAACCCAACAAAGCCCTGTTTTCCTACATCTCCTCTTCCTTATTACCTTCTCCTTTTCCCTTTCTTCTACTAACAAGTGTGTCTCTCCCTATCTCTGCACATCTCCATCTCTTTTTCTTACCCGTTTCTATCAGCCTCCCTTATTCACCCTCTCGTCCCACTGCTCGCTCTCTCTCTCGTTCTCATTCTCCATTTTTCTCTCTACCTCCCCACCGCACACACCCTGTCACTCAAAACAGGAGGTTTGGCAGTACATTTGCCTAGGCCAAACACGTATACACATCCCAGTGATCAATATTTCTTTTCCTGCTGTTCTCCCCTGTCATATTTTACACCACCACCATCCTCCCCACCCACCCTCGTCCTCACCTCTCCCCCGCCACCGTGTGTCCTGCTCCTCCACAAAGTCTCTTGCTCAGTACATCCTAAGTCATATGCACCAAATATTTACAGTACTTTTCATTCCTATTCATTGCACAGCTCTCTCTTGTGGCTGCTCCCTATCTTTCATTCCTCCAGTCCTTCTTTTTCACTGCTGTCTTTTTTTTATCCAAAAGACTGATCAGGGTCAAAGAATCGGCAGACTGTGACAAAGAGAGGCGAGTCGGATGAAGACAGAGCGAACAACATAGAGGGGAGGAAAGGGCAAACAGAGGCACAGAGAGGGAGAGTTACTTTAGAGAGAATATTATGTCAGAAGGCCCCTGCTAATCAATGCAACTGTGCCTGGTACCTGAAACCATGAAACACTGGAAGAAGAGGAATATGAAAACGGCAGCGCACGAGATAGTGGGCCAAAAGTGAGGAGGACATGGGGAAAGGGATGGAGGGAGAGAGGGCAGCTGGCACCAGGAGTAAATTGAAAATGATTTGCTGTGTTTTTTCTTTTTTGTGAGCGCGTGCGTGTGTGCACATATTAACCCTGCTATCGCCCAGGTAGTCATTATCCTTCTGTGTGGCTGTTTGCGTGGACGTGTGTGCGTACAGTCGTGCGTACTGCATTAACCCTCATATCTCTCTATCATTAAGGTGCTCTACAGGCACAGTGCTGCTATGAATTTATCTCGGGAATGTTTGCCTGACTTCAAACGCTCGCGTGCTTGTGTCTGTGCGTGGACGCGGTTGCGCGTGAGGGCGAGTGTGTTTACAGTTATCTTAATTGTTGTTATCATTCATGCAGCACAATAACCACCTCCGCCCCAATCTTTGTCTCTGTCTGCTATTAACTCTCTCTCCTTCTCACCCGCCTTTTCTCTAACGGCCAGTTTCTATTTTTCCTCTTATTGTTCCTCCTCAGCCTGCAGCCTAAATAGCACCCATTTCATCTTCTCTCTGTCTTCCTTTCTTTTCAGTCCTTCATTGACTTGTTTTTTTTTCTTATCCTGCATCTTTTGTCCACTATTTTCTCCAACCAAAGCTAACTTTCATTACCTCATGATTGGATTCAGAATTTGTTTCCCAGTCGACTGTACGCAGTCTGCGATCACTTTCTCTCTCTTTTTCTTCTCCCCGTTCTCTCTTCTGCAACTCTTACTTTGTGTGTTCTTCTTGCCCTCTTTGTTTTCTTCTGTTTTTCTTTATTCTCTAATTTGATTTGATGTCCTCTGTATTGGACATGATCGAAAAGTCTAACTTAATCTCTTTGCTCTTGCTTTTTTCCTTCTTCTTCACCTCCTTTTTTTTCTTCTCCTCGCTGTCTCTCTTTCTTTCAGGCACCCTCTCTTATTGCGATATATATCTGCCTCCCCCCCCTCGGCAGGTTGCCATGGTCGCCATACCTACTCTCTCTCTCCTATTGGTCCTGGCAGAGTGGGCAGGTCTGGTGGACGCCTCCCCCCACCTCCTGCTCCGGCCGAGCCCGCGGGAGCGTGATGCAGGGGCCATGATGAACTTCAACATCGCCGTGATCCACGCCGGTGCAACAGTGCAGGCGGAGGCGGCGGTGGCGGGGCCTGGGGGAAGGGTGCTCTATCCCGGCTTTGGCCGGGTGTACGGCTCCCTGGGGGAGAGCGTGGTTACCCAGTGGGGCTCTGCTAACGTCATCTGGCTACAGGTTAGACACCGTCTCCTCTATCTAGTGCTTGTTCAGCCTTACTTGAAGGAGGGGAATAACAATGACGATCCATTATTCATAATCACTCATTATTTTAGCTGAATAGGCAGCACATTGCTGCTGTGTGTATAGGCCCTGCTGAATGAGCAGGGAGCTCTGCTCCTTGACCACAGCTTGTATGAGGAGCCAGACATGCCATGAATACTACAGACACCTTCTTTGTGAGTAAGGCAAAGTCAAGACACACTGACCCACTCTCTTTTTCTCTCTGTCTATCTTCATTCCTCCCTTCATCTCGCAGGTGAATGACAGTAGTCCTAAGACAGTACTGTCCCAGCTGTGTGAGCTGCTGGCGGCGCGGCCCCTGCAGGGTCTGGTTTATGAAGAGGAGAGGCCCCCTCGCACAGCTTGGGGACCTTTGGCCCCCATGCTGGAGTTTGTCTCTGCACAAACAGGACTGCCCATAGTGGCTGTAGGAGGGGGAGCGGGGCTGGGGAGGATGCCACAGGTAGGAGGAGGGAGGTTGTAATTGGGGTGGGTGAGGAGGTGTTTGCAACTTGAGTGTGTGTGAGATAAAGTGAGGAGAGAATTTCAAAAATATATACATGCAAGGAGCCAGTGTCCTAGATTGTGTAGCTCCAACTGTGAGAAAAAGCAGGTAAAACAATGTTAGTATGATGTGTCGCACACTGAAGCATTTCGAATTGACAGGATTTTTAATGGACTACAAAGGGAAAACTGCTCATATCGCCATAACTACTTACAATGTCACAACTTTGCACATCCTGTTTGTGAAGAAAAGGTGCCAGGGAAGTGCCTGCGGGATGGAGGGCAAGCTGAAGGTCAGGGTCACTGATCTGCTGAAACTTTACAGTGTTTGATCTGTAAATGGCACCAACTGGGGCTATTGCTATGCCTGTGATGTTTCTGTGAGGGAAGCAGTGAGCAGACACGAGTGTGTATGTCAGTGAGTAAAGACGTGTATGCAGACTGTACATTTTTTTGAATTATATGATTGTGTATGCATCAGAGAAAACTAGTGCCAAATTTCATCACCAAACAGGGGGGAAAGAGAAATAAAAAGCGGTGCATTTGTGCTTACAAATAACTGTTTTAACCATTTACTCTTGAGGAATTAAATTGTAGCACTTTGATGAACTTCCTTTGAAGCTGTACCCTCGCCTAATCCTCCTTCCCTCCCACCTCCTGCACAGACTTTTTAGAAACACTCCCTTCTGGATGTCATAGGAGAATTCGTGCAACAATCCAAGCTGTTTTAGCCCTGCGGCGGCGCGATTGCTGCTGCTCTGTAACAACTACAAGCCCCGAGATGCCTCGATGTTATGCATAAAGATGGAGTATTCCAGAGCATTGTAGTTCTTTTTAGTGAAAATGTTGTTTGTTAGTTACTCATGCTAGTGCAGCTACAGTTTAGATACAGAGGGGGAATTTTACAGTGATATTTTTAACCACATCTGCCGCTATCTTCCCCAAATCAGGAATCAGGTTCCATCTTTCTCCAGTTCAGCTCCTCTACCGCACTCCAATTAGAGGTCATCTTTGAGGTGTTGGAGGAGTACGACTGGACCGCCTTTTCCGTGGTGTCCACGCGCCACCACGGCTACCAGGATTTCCTGTCTGTGGTGGAGGGCCTGACGGACGGCTCGTTCATCGGATGGGAGAAGAAGAGCGTGGTCATCCTGAACGTGACTGACGACCCTGGGGGTGCACGCACACGCAGGCTGCTGAAGGAGAACGAGGCGCAGGTGAGACAGGGGGGAGGGAGGAGGGAGAGGGGGAGGAAAGGGGAGGAAGTGCTGCGACTATCATTGCGGGGCCCCCTTTCTCCCAGCTTTTTCCTTCCTTCTTCATCTCTCCCTCTGTGCCTTCACGTCTCTCTCTCCCCTCTCTCCTCTATCCCTCTGTTCTTCTCTTTCCCTCCCATCTTGCCAAAGCATAAAGAGTTCAGCGGTACAACGAAAAACCACGTGCCGGTCTGACTTCTCTGACGGCTGGCTTTTGTGTGGCATTGTATGTTCTGTGGTGGTGCAGAGCGCTGAAGAAATCCAGCACATATTGTACAATTTTCACCTGTTTCCCCTTTAAGAAGCTTTAAGGTTAAAAAAGTGTCCTTTTTTTTTTTGGTGATTTCAGCCTGTCATACATGTTAGTGTATCAATGGAAATTGTGGATTGTAAAAGAACAAAAAGATAAACAGGACTGTTTATCTTCTTAAAAAAACAATATTTAGCTGCACAGAATGAGTTTGTAATGAGCGATCAGTTAGTGTGCAAGCTGCTTGTTGGAAGAAAATGACCGTAACCGATTTTCTTTTTTCCTTTTTCTAATTCATAATTCATTCATTAACGAGCTGATGCTACACAATTGCTTTCCATTATGTAACTCTCACTCTCTTTATTTTGGCTGAAACGTAAACTGGCTTAAACTTAAATTATCCACATATTACAAGAAAATCAATCAATACTAATACTTATGCTTCAAATTTTCCTCGACTTACTAATCTTGACCGGGATGATTTGTGGTTTTTGTTTTGTACTTCTGACATGTTTCGTTCTTTTGTACTGAATGCTTGCCACTTCTTACCTTCTTTCATACGTCCGCTTTCATCACGCTGTCCTTCACGCGCATTTATTTATACCAGCAACCTCTCTTAAGCCCCCTTTTTAACCCCCATGATCCTCCTGTTGAGATTCGTTACTAATGTCCGTGTTCTTATGCCTACCCCACCTCCCCGTCAAAGCTCCCTTTTTCCCTCTATGCCTCCCCTCCTGTGTTTCTTTGCCTGGAGACAAGCTCAGTCTCCTCTGCCGCTTTGCTTTTCACCTCCATCTCTGTATGGCTACCACTCATTCAGTCGTACATCCCTCCTGCTGCACGTCTTCCTGGCCGCAGACTCTGCTTACCGTTGGCTCGGTTTAGTCTGGGTCTCAATGTCATCGCTAATGTCCCAGAATGGCTACTGCAGCTCTGCGTGTGTGTGCGTGCGTGTGTGTATTTGTGTCTGTAAGTGTGTGCATGTGTATTGGATTCCTTAGGCTCCACTCAGCTGGTGTCACTGTTAATCTAACATACCGCCTGCGGCGAGTTGCATATACGGAGAGCGTGCTTTTTAACCTTGCTTTTCATGACAGCTCCCCTGTTTTAGCTTTTCTCTATTGCGGGGGCTAATAAATGCCCGTGATTGGCTAGTGATGTTGTGTGTGTTTGCATTGTGTGCTCTCTTCTCTCTCTCTCTCTCTCTTTCTCTGCGCTACATTTATGATAATGTCTTCCACATTGTAGATGGCCCTGTGCAGGCCTGGGTCAATTTCAGCTTGGCTCTCTCGCTGTCTTTCGTTTGTCCCATTCCTCTTCCAGCTTCTGCTTTGTCAGTGTTTCTTCTGCTCCTTCTGTCTTCATCTCGCTCTTTTTGTCTGTTTTATGTTTCTCATCCTCATTTCCTATCTTTAGATATTGTGTGTCTTTTTTTAACAGCTGATTTCATCCTTCCTTCTCAATTAAGTCTCCCAATCTCTGTCTTCCACCCTCTGTCTCCCTCCTCCTCCTCCTCCTTCTCTGTCACTCTCATTCCCTGCCTAATTCACTGGAGGTTTATTGGCATACAGGCAGGATTGTTTTGCCAAGCCATTACAGTTCAAAATTCAATGAGGGCGCAATTCTCAAAATGTGCTTTCAGTCTGTTTTCCTGACACCCCCCTCCTATTGCATGAAAGAGTTGTCTTTCTCTTTTTTGCCCTTCAATTCTGCTTTGTCGCTTTTCTTCAAGCTGTAGTTTTATTTTTGGTTTCCCTCTTTTATTCTAAACACTTCACTTCTTTTTTGGTGTTTGTCCTCACCTTCTTTTTCCGACTTCCTCCTTGCAGCTTCTACTTCCTCTTGCCTCTATTCCAGTAACCCCTTTAAAACCCCGTCACTTTCTACTCCCACCTCATCTCTCCTTACCTCAGCATTTGCAGCACAGCACTCATCCCATGTCACTTCTGTCTAGCTTTAATATTTTTTTCTCTCTTTCTTCCCAGCCCCACTCAATCATCCCAACCCTTCTTTCACAAACATCTCTTATCTCCCCAGGCACTGATTTCACCAAAATATCATCCTTTGCTTTTCTTCTCTAACACTCCTTCCCCCCTTTTGATCTCTAAGGACCGACTATTCTCTTTTCCCATCTCTGACTATCCTCCTCATCCGCTCATTTTGCCCCGGTTGTCTCCCGTTGTCTTTCTCTATCCTGTTTTTTTAATAACATGTCAGAGCTTAACCTCTTCCCCCTTGTTTTCCCTCAGGTGTGTTTGGACTTTAACCGCCACCCCTCCTCCTCCTCCTCCTCCTCCTCTTCTAGATCTCCACCTCTTCCTTGCCGCTTCTCTGTTCCTCCACTTACTTGCTTGATTTTTTTTCCTTTCTTTGTTTTACTCCTGTTTTTATTAACCATAAATGTAACTTGTTTCATCAGCCCTAAGCTCATCAAGCACTGACCTCTACTGCTACGTACCTCCCGCTTAAAACACATCACATGCTGCCGTGCAGTCTTCCCTCTTTTTAGAGCACCTGCATCCCTCTTGAAGTCTTACACCCCACTTCCATACTCCTTATCACATCAGCTTACAGCTATCGCTCCTCTTACCTCATCCAGCATCCTTGTTATTTGCTGATATGGCCTTTTTTACCCAACCTCCTCCCCTCCCATTCAGGTACACCTCTTCTCCAGCTCTATCTTTCTCCCCTTACTTCTCCCACCCTCTGTCTCTCTCCACGTCTCCCCTTTCCCCTCCTTATCTCACTAGTGTGTATGTGTGTGTGTGTCTCCCCTCGTCCCTGTTCCCTCCCTGCCTTCCTGCTGTCCTCCAGGTACGTTTGCTGTACTGCTCCCAGGAGGAGGCTGAGCTGGTTTTCCGAGCTGCCTGGGCCGCAGGACAAGCCGGAGCCTCGCACATGTGGTTTGCTGTGGGACCAGCCCTCTCTGGTTTGGGCATGGAGAACCTGCCGCGGGCTTTATTTGCTGTACGGCCTCAGGGCTGGAGGGACGAGCCCCGCCGAAGGATCGCTCGTGGTGTGTCGGTGCTGACTCATGGGGCAGTAGCGATGCGAAAGGAATACGGAACCACGGGCGGGCCAAACTTTGTCACCAACTGCATGACGGATGCCAATCAGACCCAGAGACTGCGAGGCAGGATGAGGTGAGAGAGATATCGGGGAAAGCGTGAAGCTCTAGAGAAATGCGGAGGGAAGGAGGAGAAATATTAGGTTGGAGGGTACAACACAGCTGGCAAGCTCCAGACAAAATCTTTGAAATAGGAAGGAACAGAAATAGAGATGGAACATGGTTTAGTCTATGAAAGGAGGTCTGGTTCTTCGCCAGAATGAGCTGGAAGATATATGGGTGGAGTTGGTAAATTCAGTGTCAGAGAGCAAGCACATAGGGAATATCTGAATTTGGAGCTGGCTATCATCCATGCAAAATAGATGTTGTTGGTGCGTGTAGTTGTGAGTTGGCGAAATTACCACAGCATCTGTAGCAAGCAGACCATGTCTCATGTATATTAATGAGCAAGCTTTAATATATTCCTCGTAGGCTGTACAAACGCACAAGCAGCACACTCTTAACAGGTATCCCAGGTGGCTGTGGTTATCCTGGTTCATATGTAACATCAGTCATTCTCACTCTATGTGAACATTGAACACAATATTGTATGGAGAGAGTACTCTAAGTAGTTTCCAAACATGAAATTGATTAGTTTATTTGCTGTAATTTTTTTGGTAAATGATGCTCAGCACAAACGGTGAGGCAATTATTGGGAAATGATTAATGGATTCTCCTCTCTTTGTTTATAAATTATGTCTAGGAACAGAGGAGAAAGATGTTTTCGTTTCCATTTTTTGCACTGCTACCTGCTGTTCACTGTCTGCAACTACAAGCTGCTTTTCCATATGAAGCTGTCTGTCATGCATTAGAAAAAAAAAGAAAAGCTCTTAGATTTTGTGTTTTGAAGCCAGCGAGATGACATAAGGAGACAATTAGAAAGCCTGTCCTGCATGATTACCAGACAAACTATAGAGCTTGCAGCCGATGCCGAGAGCAGCAGTTGTTTGACTTCAAAGATCCTGACAATTCTGTGTGTCTGATCATTCGTCTGTACATTTGATTAACAGACAAGCCCCGAGTGTCACCACAGAGGATCTGTGATTTAGTTTCAAGTGAGAGCAGGGCAGGCGTTCTGTTGCATCAAACACAAGCGACGTTTCTTTTCTCCTCATATCTTTAAGATGAATGTTAATTCATTCACTGATATTATGCGCTTTCTGTCCTCTCCCCTTGTGCCACTCTTCAATGCAGATATTTCAGCAACATCACGCTTGGTGGTCGAGATTACTCTTTTAATATTGACGGTTACCTGGCCAACCCCTTCCTGGACGTGATCTCGTGGACACCTGGACGTGGATGGGAAGATGTAAGGACATGACATCAGTTCTTTGAATCTTTTATTTGCAGATTTCTTGAGGTATAAAAGGATAATGTGTTATTTAATTGACAGTCTTAAGACTAGATACAAGTGGAAAACAAAAAAAAGCTCTTAGCTGCTGACCCCCACAGCAACTTTTTTTTTGCTGATTTGAGCAAAATTAATAATATCACTACAGTATGCGAGCAAGTAGAAGAGATTCATGTTGCAGTAATAGGCACATAAACTTGACAGTGAAGATATGCAGGTCACAAAGGTGCACGCTCATGCGAAGTTCACGATTTCGCTGTTGGTGCCTCAGGAGAGAGAAGCTGGCTGCTGCTGACCATCTGACTGCGCTTTGTTTTTGTGCACACTTGCTGTACTCTGCCTGTTTGGTTAACGCTGCTTATTCAGTTCATTTCATGGTTAAAGTGCATTCACGTAATACCACAAACAAGCTTGCACACACACACGCATGAACGCACACACTTATTACTCCGTAATGATCGGAGCATTGACAAACATCTAATCATCATCAAGTTTGATGATTATAATTTTTTTTTTGAAGTCACTTATTAAGCAAAACATTCACGCTTTCCAGCTTCTAAAATGAAATTTCCTGCTTTTTTTCAACTGAATATTTCTTATGTTTTTTAGTCTCTTTGTTTGGTTTTCTTTGGTTTGACAAATAAGCAACACATATTTGGTGTATCTTGGTGTGAACATCATCATCTCTTTGAAACTGTAATGAATTATTTAATTAAAAGAATCAACACTTCTGTGAACTCATCACACTATCACAGATGAAATTCACATGAGATTAAGTGTTTCTTAATAGCAACCCCACCCCATGACCACAGGGAGGCCATATTATTTGATAATTTTACTGAAATTGCTTCAAAAGGCAACAATAGAGCTCCAGTTTAGCAACTTACATTAGCTGTTTTGAAGTTGTTGGGAAGGGGCATGTAAACATATCACCGTGGGAGTTTATGGGAATTGACTTGAGTGGCCACTGGTGGCAAAGGTTTTATTCTTGGACTCTAAAAGAGCAGCGTTGCATGAAACAAGCTGCTTTAGCTCCCTTCCCTTTAAGCCATCTTTCTGTTTGCCCCCCCAAGGAACCTGATGAGCACCACCTCGTTCGCTTGCTGGTGTGGAGGCTCTGAAAACAATTCTATTCCACGGAAAACTGCAATTTTGCAAATCTGTTCCCAGATATCGGTTTACATTTGAGCATGAATCTAATGAAAAATAAGACTGCAGCAAAAGTATTTCAACATTTAATCATGAGCTCCTTTGTTGGAATAAGACAATGTCTAAATGGACTCACCGGACGCTTCATTACTTACATCTATCTGGTGCCAGGTGTGTTGCTTCTAGAACTGCTTTAATTCTTTGTGACATAGATTCACAGATGTGCTGGAAACATTTCTCAGAGATTTGCTTAAGATGTTAAGATGATACTATTGGGCAGTTGCTGCAGATTGTTTGTGCATTCATGATCTCACATTCTTATTGGTGTGAGACTGAGGAGACCATTTGAGTACAGTGAACTCATCGTCATATTCAAGAATCTACTTTGGAGATGATTTAAGCTTTGAGACATAGCTTGTTATCAAAAGATGGGCACACTGTGCTCCACATGGTCAGCAACAATACTCAGGTAGACTGTGGTGTTTAAATGATGCTCAGTTGGTACTATGGAGTGCAGCATTTTCCAAGAGAGTATCCCCTATAATGTTACACCACCAAAAGCCTGAACCATTGATATAAGGCAGGGTGGGTCCATGCTTTCATGCTGTTTATGCCAAATTATGACCCTACAACCCAAACGTTGCAACAGAAATCAAAATTCATCAGACCAGTCTTCTATTGTCTAATTTTGGTGAGAATGTGCAAATTGTAGCGTCACTTTCCTGTAGTTAGCTGACAGGAGTGGTCTTCTGCTGCTGTAGCCCATTTGCTTCAAGGTTCAGTCTGTTGTATGTTCAGATGTGCTGTTCTGCATATTTTGGTTGTAGCAAGTAGTTGTTTGAGTTACTGTTGCCTTCCTATCAGCCCAAAGCAATTTTGCCATTCTCTTCTCACCTCTGGCATCAACAAGGTATTTTCACCCAGCGAACTGCTGCTCACTGGATATATTTTCTAATTTCGCTGACTATTCTCTGTAAACCCTAGAGATGGTTGTGTGGGAAAATCCCAGTAGATCAGCAGTTTCTGAACTAGTCAGACTAGCCTGTCTGGCACCAACAACCACGACACATTCAAAGTCACTGAAGTCACTTTTCTTCCTCATTCTGACGCTTCGTTTAAATTTCCACTGGTTGCCTACATCTCTAAATTAACTGAGTTACTGTCATGTGATTGGCTGATTAGATATTTGCGAGAGTTGTTAAACAAGTGTACCCTAATAAAGTGAACAAGTGGCTAGTGAGTGTATGGAGCTGCTGACTGATATTTCTGATGTGTCTGCATATGATCATACTTGAAATTTAACAGTTTTTATACATGTAGTAACAGCTCCAATAATAGAATTATCAGAATTATAAGAGTCAGTAAAGCTACATTGAAATTTTCCCATTGTCTTTACAGAAAGTGTATTAACAGGCTATTCAATGTGATCATTAAGATCAACATTTCAGTGATATGTTAATTATATCTCACCATTCTCACTCCTCAATAGTCCCCTAGATGAAACGGCTTCGTCTTTTATCCTCAGTAAAGGAAAATTGCAGCTGTATACTGAGCTTTGTGAACAAACCAATCTTGGTATACAGTCTGTGGGACTTTTGTCTGTTGATGGCCTTAATAAAAGAAACTATATCTTAAGTGAAATTTAAAGTTTTCTATCTGATCAAAACTTCAGTACTTCAGAGCGGTGAAGAAACTTTTCAAGTCAGACTAGAACTGTTTGCCCGACAGGAGTGTAATTAAAATATCTTCACTCTTTGATGTCATCCAGGTCCTAGAGTAGAAGAAATTGACTGTTTATAGCAATTCTAACAGTGTTTATATATGTGTCAATTTTTATATGTATAACAGAAAATACATAGAACTATAATAGAATTCTATTCTAATGAAAATGCAGTTAAACTTGTGCATTTACTTTATTCTTTGTCCATTCACCGAAAGCGATTTCTTGGTCTTGTTTAGATTAATAGTTGCTAATTTGTTTCGTTTCCGAAAATCAGACTTAAATAGTCCTGAAGGTTTCTGGGCTTCATCAGCATCTGATTGCAGACTCACCATTGTTTTGTGTGCATGCACATCTACCGAGCACCTGTACACCTGGTGTGTCATGCATATTCTATAAAACAGCATTTGTTCAGGAATCCTTAATACGAAGCCTTGTCACCTGTTGGGGATGTTTTCCCTTTAATGCGCTGGGATTTTCCTCCTCGTCAGAGGAGAGAGAGCGAGGCTCATTTCCTCATCCATACACCTGCCTCTCTTTCCCACACTGCACATGCATAAAGACACAAAAATCTCAGAACATTTATTCTGCAACTGGATTCATTTCTGCACAAATACAAACAGCAATGCGCTAAAGCATGCTCACACACAACTGCAAATACACACATTGGTGGTTCTCAGCCTCCTGCTGGTTTTAACAGCCCACCAGAGTCCAGTCTCAGCATGTCGTAACATGCTGACTCCTGCCATATCCCTCAAATCCCTTTCAATTAGAAGCTCCTGCGCTGGTCCTTCGATTCTGTGCAAACCCAGGGTGCGAAACCCACCCACATACACACATGCTTGGAGCTTACATGCAGACATCTATGTATGTGCACACAAATGAGCATAGAGTATGCCTACACCCTTCTTTCACAATCCTTATTACACACACACACACCCTCAATAAGGATAAGACGCCTGCATCTGCCTATTATGCACATCCACGCTGTTGGCTCTCCCTGAATATTTAATGTTCTCTTTACAATGACTGCACCATTACCTAGAGCATGGGAGCACCCAGCTTAGCACGCTGAAACACAGCAAACTAGTACTGAAGGTTGTCCAGCTTTTACATGGCTTGTTGAGGAATATGAGTAAAGCACAGAGAAACAGATTACGAGAATGAACCTTTATTAGTGACAATCAGAACTGCTAAAGAAGAAGGTTTGAGTTTAAAGTGGCTCCCAGTGCCCGAACTTATGAATATATTCAGCAATTTTCATTATTTAAATTTTTTGGCTGGTCTTTTTCGGACATTTGCGTTTTTGCTTTTCAGGGTTATGTGTCTTGTAGAAGTAGCGTGTTCTCCCATAAGCTCATCTGTTTTCTCTGCGTTTCCTGAGTGTGTTTTGATTGAATGTCTGCTGTGGAGCCTTGGACGAAGTGCTGTCGAAATACAGTCATTGTTGCCACCGCCTCCTCTTCTCTGCCAGCGCTCGCATTATACAGACAGGAAGGCGGCACAAAGCTGTCAAACTTTACAGTACTGGCCTGCTAAAGCACTCACATTTTCATTTCTTATCTTTGTGTGTGTGTGTGCGCGTGTGCGTGCGTGCGTGCTTAATGGCATATCTTCTTGTTTGTGCATGTGTTTATAGTTTCCATGTGCACTTTCTATTATGTTGCATCGTTTCCACTTGTCACGACATTTAGATGTGACTTTTATTGGGCGATCACGCTGAGAATTGTCAAGAGAGGCAGCTGGAGGAAGTTTCGCAAATAAACTCACTGTTCCTGGGTGTGGTTCAGCCTCGTGCTGCTTAAGAAGTGTGAATATCCCAGGCACCCAGGCAGAGGAATCCAATCCATCCAGGCTGCATATGAACAATGCTAAGAGTAGGAGACAATGATGATACTAGTAAAAGGATGCTTGATAGACCTTTTCAGGTCGATAGTGGACACAGAACAATGTGGTCTCATAGCATCATGTAAGATTTCGAAATAAAAATAAAATGTTAGTGATAGTTTAAAAAAAAAATTAAAACTAGTCAAATTAAAGCATAAATTTGGCTTTATTTGACTATTAAATGTCCAAGATGCTATGGATTTAAACTCAGCACAGTTAGCCCTTCTTATCATTCATTTAATTTTGGAAGCCGGTCATGCGTAGAAAAGAAAGCGGTCAGTGTTGAGGCTGGACATGTAACAAACCCAGTGAACCCAGTACTGTGAACGTGCTGCAACTGGCTAATTTATCAGAACAAAGTTTGTATAACATCAGAAACACACTATATTAACTGATAAATGACATCGTGAAGTTGAAGGGTGATACTATTTAAGGGTGCTTTATAAAATTTCAGCTCAGTGTGTGAGTCTTCTGCTCTGTTTCACCACAAGTGCATGCATGTGTCTCACCTGTCCTCCTCCTCCTCTGCTCTGCTTCACGCGTGACGCTGAAACAGACGCACAAGCAATGTAGCAGAGAAAAGAAAGGTGAAGTGAGGATAACGTCACTTAAGTTGTCAACAACTTAAGTGCATTAAAAGCTTCCCAAGAAGAGTTAATCCATCAAAATGCTTTATTTGTGATGTGTAAATTTGTTTAGTTTTAACAGTAAGCCTTAGCATCATCTAGTGTACTCTTGGAACTGGATGCAAACCTTGGTTTTGTATTTTCTCTCACAGAAACAACAATCCTCTCTGTGCTTTGAACATCCTGATTTTAACATTAAGCACATTTTATTCTACTAAACAACTCTAACAAAACATATTTCGGCTGTGTAAACCATGATGTATTTAAGAAGAGAATTTGTAAGGCAGATGCAGAGGGAGAATGGAGATGGTCTGCAGGCAGTTAGCTGAGGAATGAAAATAATAATAAATTAAATAAGTTAAAAGCACAGAGTTGCATGTAAAGCATTTTAAGACACGAAGGCTTTATTTTCAAGGAGAAAAATGAAATTTGTCATTTTAATGAACAGAGGTGAGATTTGGCATTTTTAATCAATGCCAGGAGATGGACTTTAATTGCTTCATCCTACTCAGGACCATTACCATGAATAATGTTCTTATTTTGTTTAATGTCTGATTTGACATAATGTAAATGATTAGTTTAAACGTATGTGAGTAACAGCTGCACCCTTTGCACAACCACAGATTGGCCAAATAACAATGAATATTAAAGGCTTGGTTTTCTAAAACAGAGTAAGCACAGCATCTAGTATACGATGTTAACAGTAAATATGATTACAGCCTTTCACAAAGTGCTACCTTTATGACCCCTTTAAAATTTAGTTTTTATTGAGACTGTCAAAGAGATCTTCATTGTATCTGCAATCATCTGGTGCCACTATTTTGTGTTGTTGCTGCATTGGATTGTTTTTTTCTGTATTTTGTTTTCTCTTTTTGTAATACAAGGATTTCAAAAAAATATCCAAGCCAACAAAAACTGCAGATATAAGTGTATTTAATAAACATGTCTCTGCTGAAGGGTTTTCTGAGACTGCCCTTTGGTTGAAATATGTGATATTACTTAGGTACTCTACTACTTCTATTACTAGGTCCAGAATTTGTTGGACAAAGATTAGTTGGGCAAGGAAAACAATCTAGACTAAAGAGCTGGGACTTTACTAACAGCATAGCTCAACGATCCAGCGAAGACTGAACCTCAGCCTTTCCACTTAAAAAGTGCCTTTTAACAGATCATCACAAACAGATGATTGATTGTATCAGGTGTGTTCAGCCAGAGGCGGGAAACTGCAATGAGGGGATCTTGAAGGCAGAACCAAAGGGGATAGTTTCTTAGACTCAGCATGGATAGGAACAAAGTGAGTAGAAAGCCAGACCTGCTGACCAAGGCTCTAGGCAGGGGCAGGAATCTGATTGTGGTTCCCCAAAAGGTTCTTCTGTTACTTTGTCTGGAGCAGGCCAGCTCGGGTGGCTCTCCAGACATGGTGGCACCTGTGGAGATGGTGTTTAATGAATGGAACAGAAAGCTCACCTTCAACCAATGGAAAAAGAGGTTGTTGCTTGATGAGGAATGATTCAAATGGGGACGGTCTGGTAACTGAGGAAATCATAGTATTATGCGCATATTCAGTCCAAGCCAACTGGGACCTCCAAGTGGATTGGTTTGTGGAGACAATGCAGCCGGGGCTGTCTAGAGTTCCTGGTTTGCCCGTTCTGCCAGGCCGTTAGTCTGGGGGTGAAAACCGGAAGATAAACTAACCTTCACACCCAGGTCTGAGTGGGACTCCTTACAAACGTGAGAGGTTAATTGGGGTCCCCGGTCAGAGAAGACATCCAGAGGTATCCCATGAAGCAGGAACACTTGATTGGTAAGAGCTGGTGAGCTGTTTCTATGGATGAGCGTATTTTTGGCAGAGCAATGACATGTTCAGCTTTGGAGAACCAATTAATGTGCAGGAATGTGCAGCTAGTTATTGTGAAGTTAGATCGTGTGGAAAAACTAAGCCTACTTGGCTTGTTGGGCGTTGAGTTGCTTGGCAGATCAAAGAGAGGCCAGATTTTTCAGCATCCTGAATTTATTTGACCTAAAATGCTGATTTAGCACCCTTAGGTCCAGTATCGTACGCAGTCCCCCTTCCTTCTTGGGAATGAAATACTTTGAGTAAAAGCCACATTGACTCTGCTCCCGGGATATATTCTCTGTGGGTCTCTTTATTGGAATGCGCTCTGTGGGATGTAACTCTGGTCCCAGACATTGGAAGAGAGAGGAAGAACACACTTCTCCAAACTGCGCCCTGAAGTGAGTGTGGAATCTGGGCTGGTCATGCTCCCATCTCCCCATGGTGGATGTTAGGTTGTCTCTTCTTGTGGTCTGACTGCTTAGCTGCTAGGCTGGGCACCCTGAGTGGAAGCAGGCAGGACATGCTCTCTAGGCCAGTGGGTCTTAGGATTATGCGATCCCTGAGTACGCTGGGCTGCAACCTGTGGAGCCAGGCATCTGGACATTTTAAATATCGGCGCGACGGCTGGATGGCCAGTGACCTGGGTGAATGTGCGCCTCCGGGGTGCAGCCTGGGTCTTCCTTGGGTTGAACTGATTCCTCTCTCTTTTTTCTCCTCACACCATCTTTTCATGGTGGCAATGGCGGTCCCGAAAAGGCCAGCAGGATGTCCCGCTTTTCCCTGTCCGTAAGCCCCGATAAATTCATTGTTCTTGCACTCACCTGAAAGATGATGATGCTGAGAGCTCTGGCCGCTGCCTGCACTGCTGCTCTAGTGAGGTGGAAAAACTGGTCCGAAATGACACCAAGCTTTTCCTACAGCTCACTACCATCGGAGTTGGCACCTGCCTGGTCCTGGAGAGCCGCCGAGTAGGCTAGCAGGAGCGATGTGGGATTCAGTGCTCTCACGGTAATATTGAAAGTTTCTGGTTTGAGTAGAGATGAGAAACAACCAAATTCTCCACCCTGGGAATTTGGTAGATGCCCTTCTCCTTCATGTCATTGCTGTCAAACGCGGCCACTTCCTGATGATGAGCTAGCACTCGCATTAGGAGTCAGGAGAGTTGAGGCTTGTAAGTAGCGAGGAATAAGAGGAATTTGAATGGCTGCGTCACACTCTTTTATAGGGAGGAGGGTGGCCTCTTCTTGACACAGGCGTCACAACTCCCAGCCAGCGCTTGCTAGATTAATGATATAGGCAACGCTGAGAGAGCATTGCCCATAGTGAGACACTGAAGCAAATGTTTGAAATAGAACTTTGTTTTTATTCCAGTCTATGTTTGGGTTATGGTGTCTCAACCAGGTGTGACCAAGGACAAGAGGAGTGAGAGGAGCCTCAAGAAGATATACAAAGTTGTTTTGAGTTGTTGCCAAAGAGAGTGAGAGGATAATTTAACATGATTTATGCTGAACCGTAAGCCTGGGTAGGGTTGAGCTATTTTGCTGCTTTCTTGCCAGTATCCCTACTACTACTTGTGAGCGCAGTCTTTTGGCTGCACAGGACAGGCATAAAAGAATGAATGAATGTCCTTTCACTCCACAATAAAGGCGCTCACCAGCTGAGAGCTGGTCTGGTTCCGTTCTGAGAGAAAGAGTCGGCCCACCCAAGTTGCATGTCTTGTTCCTGATTATCTTCACTTACGTTTCTCTCCACTCCCCACCATTCCTGGTAGCAGGTGTGTTCAGCCAGAGGTGAACCGCAATGAGTCCTGCCCATGAACACAGACACTCAAGCACAGAGAGAAAGCAAAGCCAGGAGCAAGCAACACAGGAGGACTGAGGGACCATGACAGTTTTACAAACTTTTGTTTAGCAGTTATAGACATTTTTTATACAAAATTCATTGTTGAATATTTTTAATATTTGGATGAAAAAAAAACCCAGTAGATGACTGGAAATTATTGTGGTTGCACAAATTTTCTACATTTTTATTAAAACTCTATAGTAAGTGTTCACATAAAATTATTTTTTAGACATTTCTAAAGACACTTTTGTAGTGAACTAGTCCCTTTCAATAGTAGGTCTCACAAACTACTGAATGTAAAGTCATCATCTTGTTTGGGTGTTTCTGCCTTTAAATGTTAAAACACAACTAGAGTTCAACTACCTGCTGTAAAATGTATTTCATTTCTTTACTAATTACAATTAAAAGTTATTTGATATTTTGGTAGGGCTACATCCACACCTAGAAGTCACATGTAACACCCATAGAAATAAAACCGGGAAATCGAAAAGAATAGATTGCGGTTTAAAATACACCCAGCTCTTAATCTGGCTGTACTGTGTGCCCAGATTTATTAAGTAGGGCAAACTACGGAGGTCACAGTTGCAAAAAAAAAAAAAGAGGAACGCCATTGAAACAACTGTTACTGTGCCGCGTGCGTAATTTCGTGCATTTAATTTAAAGGCTGCTTGAGGCTGCAGGTTTTTATTGTAAATATTACAAACTGGGATTCTTCCTCTGTGATCAAATTACCAGTATGACTGAGGACTACAAATATCGTATGTCTTCCATTAGTAGCCACGGCGTTTATTCAAAAAGTTATTCGGCCAGCCCGGCGTTTAAAAGAGACCGGCGGTTGACGGAACAAATACACACGGACAGCTACAAAAACATCTGTTTAGTTGAAAAATCAATGCTGCCCCCCCTTTAGTAAATACCAGCAGCAGCTTTTTAAACTGAAAATCTCAACTATAGCACAGACAATTATTAAATCTTGTCTTAAACTGCATAAACAGTATTTTTTGAATAAGAAGTCCTTTCCATCTTCACAAGCCAGCTAGACATAAGAGAGATAACTCAGGTTAAATTTCAACCAGGAAAGAAGCAAAGCAGACCAATAACTGGATGTTAATAACCATTCATGATCTGAGAGGAATGAAACTTGGTCGTGAATTTCTGAGAAAGGTACAGCAGCAGTCTTCAGTCAGACATTGAACACTTCACAGTGCTACTGGGAAATGTCCACAGGTGCATAAAACACAGCTTAACAGAAATACTCTGAATTTTTCATTCAGATCATATGTACATGGACACACATAAATAAGTAAATGGGAGAGAGAGTCTAACACAGGTCTCTGAAATATTTTGTTACTTGTTAAGGTTAATTCAGCCCTCCTGGCCAATCAGAATCCAGACTTAATTTGAGATAACTCATGAATAAACTGGAATACTGCCATTTTACACCTCTTGCTTCTCTGCCAAGGTCACACATTTTTATCAGCCTTTCAACCAGATGCCCAGATACAAGATTAAAATCAGGCCTTCCTTCCAACTTTCTTGCGGATCGGTGAAAAAGACAACCCCAGAAATGGACCTGAAAAAAGCTTTAAAGATTGCAGCGGTCTGAGCCAAATTATCTTCTGAGATTAGTAAACATGCTGTTTCCAAAAATAGTTACATCAGCTGATTCTGTTACACATTTGGAAAACCTTTGTTTTAATTACTTGAAACAATAATCCAGGTCAGTTTAGCTTTTACTACAATACTTTCCAACAAGTCTTGAGGCAATATGCCTGTCAAAGTTTTTTCTAATGCTTTTTATTCCTTATGGGAAAGATTACATGCTTATTTATCATTATAACTGAAGGTCTTATGCACTAGAGTACTCGACCTCCTCTAATGTTTCTCTTGTCTGTTCCCCTAGGTAGGCTGGTGGGAGAATGGCGTGCTGAGGTTACGGTACCCAGCCTGGTCCCGCTACGGGCCATTCCTTAAACCACCCGATGATGCCCAGCACCTGCGTGTTGTCACACTGGAAGAAAGGCCATTTGTCATTGTGGAGCTCGCAGATCCTGCATCTGGAACCTGCATCCGTGACTCAGTCCCCTGCAGAAGACCCCTTAATGCCAGGTTTGAAAGCCTTGAAAGGAAGAGATAGAAATGTAAAAGAAATCATTCAGCTTTGGTCTCATGTCTTTTATTATGTATGTGACGTTATTATCTTTTCCATACCTTTTTTTTTGGGTACATTTTCATTTCAAAGATGGGGAAACTGTGGGAAAAGAAATAACCAGTACTAGAGAATGCTTTATTTACTAGTGTTTGGAATGGAGTTCCTAAGCTCTCATGATGCCATCCAATTGAGGTGACATCAGTCACCTATCAAAACTGTGGTCTCTTCACTCCCTGGCCATAATCAATAACAGACTGCTCTCCAGAGGATCAGTGGAATGACTCAGGGGTCTGGAATCAGATATGACCACAGTGGAGCTTTATGGTTCATCAGCTTCTGAAGGGATGACAGCACCTATCCTGCACAGGTCGATCAAACCTGTCAACAAGTGCTTGGCCACAGTACTCCATTTTTGTGACCATATCAAACTGTCTTACCTTTCCTTTCCTTTCCTCTTTCCTTTCCTTTCCTTTCCTTTCCTTTCCTTTCCTTTCCTTTCCTTTCCTTTCCTTTCCTTTCCTTTCCTTAAAGATTTTTGCCTTTAAACTTTTACTTTGATTATTTTTTTGCTATTATTTTTTGTCTCTTTCATAGTGCCATCCATGAGGGTGTGGCTCCAATGAAGCAGTGCTGCAAGGGTTTCTGCATTGACATCCTCAAGAGGTTGGCCAAAATTGTCGGCTTCACCTACGATCTTTACTTAGTGACCAATGGGAAACATGGGAAGAAAATTGATGGGGTTTGGAACGGCATGATTGGAGAGGCAAGTCTTTGTGTGTGTGAATGTGTGTGTGTCTGTAAGCCCGTGGAAGCACACGGTTCTGCCTGTCTGCCTTTGTGAGCAATGTGTTCTCAATGTCGCTCCCGTATCACTTGTGCATGTGTGAAAAGGGTGTGTGTGTGTGTGTGGTTGTGCCTCTGCATATTTGAGTTGCATTTTCGGTCAACGAGTAGGATTCCTCAGTGTGTGGTCTTGCGTCCTGGGTGACCAGTTAAACGCTAAGTGTCACATCAATCGCTGTGAGAGTTATGGCCACTTAACCACTGCTAGCAATCAGACAGCTGTCATTTATTACACACTGCAGCAGGCGTGCACACACACGCGCACACACACGCGCGCGCGCGCACACACACACACATGCTCGCACGCACGCACGCACACGCACACACACACACAAAACAGAAACGCTTACTGTATTAGAGAGAAAATAACTCACGGTTTAACAAATTAGAAGGACAAGCATAATGTCTAACACATGCAGTGAGTTCACTCTCTTACAAACGCACCCTGACAGTGTGTTATCTGCAGAGACACATCCTTAGTCACAAACGCACACATACAAACACACACTCTGTCAGATACCCCCTAGCTGGTAGTCCTTGATATTTTCTTGGTAATATAGTTCATGATCCACCATCAAGTAAAGATACAGAGATGCTGGCAAGAAAATGAAAAAAAAAAAAAGAGCACACACAGACAGACAGAAAAGCATGCACACATCCTCACACACCAGCCGAGATCGATACGGGAGCTGCTGTTTCATTGAAGCGCCCTGCTGTTTCTATCTTTGTCCCAGAGGGAACTTGCCAAACGCCAGTTGTCACAGGTTCCAAAACAGTTCCACTGCGCTCTCCTGCTCGATCATTTATAACTTGAGCCCGGGCCAAAGCTGTCTGTCGAATCTATTTTTTACATGCAAAAGGGCAAGCAAATTTTGTTTTCTCAAACTAACGTCTGTCTTTTGATCAGATGTTCCAAAGCCTGCCATTCTTTGATCAGGTAATCCAGAGACTTGGCAAAGTTGAGAGGAGGGTGCTTTGCTTTCCACTTCACTTCATTTTTCTGCTGATTTGCTCTGAAGAGCGAATGTGCCATGTCTAATGTAGATTAACATTTCACTTGTACAATCAGCGGACACAGCGGTTTTCAGGTTTTTGCTAGATGGTGGCAGGGTTGAGAAGGGTCCTAGCTCATTTAGTATGCTAAAGGGATGCTGAAGAGACACGTGTTCAGTGTTTGTACAAGACCGAGTTTCTCATGCAGGCAAATTTAATGATGTACAAAGGGTCAAGGTGTGAACTGTCAGCACCTTACCTGGAAACCTTCTGGACTGAAAAAGATGGGCTTTGTCTAGCTGTAATAGTTACGCAATTTACTCATAATTACAGTCGATTTATTTCTTAGCACTGCTCTTTGCCCCCCTTTAGGTGGTGTACAAGCGGGCGGATATGGCCATTGGCTCGCTGACTATCAATGAGGAGAGGTCAGAAGTTGTGGATTTCTCTGTGCCCTTTGTGGAGACGGGGATCAGTGTCATGGTCTCCCGTAGCAATGGGACTGTATCGCCATCAGCTTTCTTAGGTAAGAGGCTGTGTTTGTGGGCGGCGTGTAGCTGATGTACAGAATCTAATCTAATTGTGGAGCGCTGAGTTTGCATAAAACACCCCAGCCTTTGGTTGCTAGTTCTTTACATCAAGATTAGCCATTAGTTTTTCTAAGGTTCACGTCTTCTTAACTTTTACTTTCACTCCGTCAGCAGACTCCAGGCTCCAACGGGAGAACAGTGTTATGGGCCTATAGACTGCATTGAGATGATTGTAAAAAAAAAGAAAAGAAAAAAAAGGAGAACAGAGGGTGTTTATGGGCTTTTGGAGAATATATTTGCTCCAGTGGTTTTTATTTCTCTGCATATAAAGTTTCCATTATGGGCTAGATTTATGAAACATTCTTGTTTCTTATACTTATAATGACAGTTACAATAATTTAATAATGTAATAAGAGTACAGAAAAAGTGCATGTTTTATTTGCCCTTTTTGTTTTTTCCACAGAGCCCTACAGTCCAGCGGTGTGGGTGATGATGTTCGTCATGTGCCTGACCGTCGTGGCTGTGACTGTGTTTATTTTTGAGTTCTTTAGCCCCGTAGGCTACAACCGCAGTCTCCAGACTGGCAAGAGTGAGTGATGAGTCCAAGCCGTCCGTGTTTCCCAGCGTAATTAATGCATCTCCGTGAAGTCCATCACTGTTGCCAAATGGATCAAGAGAGCAAACATTAAGCACACTCCTAGAAAACTGGATACAATAAAAAATCTTAGTCAGAATGATCTTATGGAAGTATCTGATTGTTTTTCTTTTTCTTTTTTTTTCTTTTTTGCTGTCTCGTTAGTTAGCTGTTACATTAGGGGAAAAAAATTGATTTGTATTTTAAATCTGCTGCCATGAATCTTTAGCTGTGAGTGTAGCAAAGAGGAAATTATACCTACAGTATGCTGAACTCCTTCCAAGTATTCTCAGTACCGAAGAAGCCATTTATTATTCAGCAGCATAGCTTGTACCCCTGTGATATTCAGTATGCCTGATGCCTTGGTCCAATACCCAGCCTGGCTCGCCTCTTTTACTGCATGATTGCTGTGTTCTACATAAATTTACTCCTCTGTCATCCTCCCATATATCCCTCTTATTCACTCTCGCCTCTCTTCTTCCTGCCTCCTTTATTCCCGCTGTGTAAAGGCAGGAGTGTTTGAGTCCTTTTGAGTAGTGTTTTTGCACCAGGTGGTTTGTTTGATCGTGTAGCAGATGAATTGATATCTGCCATCTACGTGACGTATAGGCGCCACCTTATGAGGTTTGTTGTCAAAAGAAAATCTGCAAGGGTTCCTTTTTCATATGCTGTTTTTCATTCAGGCACGTTTAATTTGAGTCAGCCGCTTCATTTACAGATGCCTGTGAATACACTTGTGCCGAGTACCGGCTGGATCGCTTCCTAGAAAAAAATATAGTGCTACAACTGCTCTTTTTAAAGTGAAAGGTCTTCTTTTTAATTTCCTATGCTCTTTTCTTCCTTATCTTTCTGGACAGAGGCTGGAGGGTCTACTTTCACTATAGGAAAGTCTGTTTGGCTTTTGTGGGCCATTGTCTTTAACAACTCTGTGCCAGTGGAGAACCCAAGAGGAACCACAAGCAAGATCATGGTGCTGATTTGGGCCTTCTTTGCTGTCATTTTTCTGGCCTCCTACACTGCTAACCTGGCTGCCTTCATGATCCAGGAGGAGTACATTGACACAGTGTCAGGCCTCTCGGACAAGAAGGTACTTCATGGCTTGAATACTGATTAAGCAGAAAAAGCAGAAGGAGAATTAAAGTCTTAGAGTGAGCTAAATCCCATGCATTTGAATGTTAAATTGATTAAAGCACAGGAATTTAGAAATGAATAAAATCTCATTTAACAGAACTCAATTACCACAGTTCTCGGATACTTAAAAGACAGTCCTAAATACTAATTTAAGTCCACAGACTGCTCTCTTTTCAAAGATTTGACTGTGCATGGAGTGTTGTAAGTTAGTCTGGAGAGTGGACAGAAATAGGTCAGACAGATTGGTGCACAGCCTGGTGTGTCTCATGCCCCTTCCGTCTCCCTCCCTCGTCTCCCTTTGCTCTGCTAGTTTCAGTATCCCGAGGAGCAGTACCCACCTCTGAAGTTTGGCACGGTGCCCAACGGGAGCACAGAAAAAAACATCCGCTCCAACTACCCAGACATGCACCAGTACATGGGAAAATACAACCAGAAAGGAGTGGAGGATGCCATACTGAACCTCAAGACCGGGTCTGTCTGCCGTGAACCTTTACCTTTGTCTTACTCCACTCCTCGCTCTTAATTTTCGTCCATCCATAACTGCCTATCTAAATAGGGTAGCAGAGACACTGGGTAAAAGGAAGGGCACAGCCTGTCCATCACAGGGTTAATGTAGAACGACACATCCACACCTGCAGCCAATTAAGAATCACTCACATACATGTCTTTGGGCTATAAGAGGAAACCAGAGCACCCACGCATGTGCAGATAGCCCACTCAACAAGCAGACTGGAACCCAGAGCCTTCGTCTGTGAAGTGACATCCACTGGGCCAACATGCCACCCAGTTTGCACATGTAAATGGCCTGCATTTGTATAGCGCTTTCTTAGTCCGTAAGGACCCCAAAGCGCTTCACACTACATTCAGTCATTCACCCATTCACACACACATTCACACACTGGTGATAGCAAGCTACATTGTAGCCACAGCTGCCCTGGGGCGCACTGACAGAGGCGAGGCTGCCGGACACAGGCGCCACCGGGCCCTCTGACCATCACGACATGACATCATGTGCTTATCTTTGTAAAATGTTCTCAAATTGAGCATAAAATCATTTGCCTCTAAAGACACAACAGATAAACCAATATATATTATTACCAGTGCTGTCAACGTTAAAGCGTTAATATGGCGTTAATACAGTGCAGTCATCACAATTAACGTGATTACAATTTTTAACGCACTCGACCCGTCTGGAGCGCAGAATGGACAAACTGCCTGAAATGCGTTGACAGAGACATTTCAGGCATTTTGAGTCACTCTGCGCTCCAGATGGGTTAATTGTTAATCGCATTAGTTGTGATGACGGCGTTAACGTGTTTAAGCTGCATTAACGCCGAGTAGCCCCTCACACGGATGAATCTGCGTTAACTCGTTGACGAGATTTGCCGATTTTGAGGTGTTAGCGCGGATCAGTTTGTGTTAACGCTGACAGTACTAATTATTACACATCGACGTAAGTATACAGTGCTGTGAAAACATTTTTGCCTGCTTCCTTATTTCTTATTTTTTACATATTTGTCACACTACATGTTTCAGATCATCAGACAAAGTTTAATATTGGGTAGAGATAACCTGAGTCAATGCAATACTCAGTTTTTGAATAAAGATTTAATTTATTAAGGGCAAAAAGGCTATCCAAACCTGCCTGACCCTATGTGAAAAAGTAATTTCCCTTCCTGTTAAATGATGAAATAACTGTGACTAACCACATATTTAGAAAGCTGGATAGAATTTCACTAGCCACACCTACTTCTGTTTACTGCCAGACCTATTGAATCAAGAAATCCCTTATATTGAACCTCTCTTGTATGATGCAAGCTAAAAGAAGTTTCAAAAAAGCAAAACATCGTGTCATGATCTAAAGAAACAGCTGGGAAACAAAGTTGCTGACATCTATCAGTAAAGGATTACACAGTCATTTCTAACCGCAGTGAACCACAGTGAGAGCCATTATCCACAAATGGAGAAAATATGGAATGGTGGTAAACCTTCAGTGGTGAAAAATGACATCTGTGTGAGAGATCCTAGGCAAAAACTACTGTTGGGGAAATATTCTGTGGACTGATGAACATCACACCAACAGTCAGGCACGGTGGTGGTAGTGTGATGGTCTGGGGCTGCTTTGCTGCTTCAGGACAACTTGCTGTCATTGATGGAACCACAAATTCTGCTTTCTGACAGAAAATCCTGAAGGAAAATATAAGTCTCTCTTCATGCCCTGAAGCCCAAGCACTCTTAGATTATGCAGGAGGAGAATAATCTGAAACACACCAAATCAACCTCTG
Organism: Pelvicachromis taeniatus; assembly: GCA_015108175.1. Lineage (NCBI taxonomy): Eukaryota > Metazoa > Chordata > Actinopteri > Cichliformes > Cichlidae > Pelvicachromis > Pelvicachromis taeniatus. The sequence continues at coordinate 6,597 of VURO01051040.1, read as the reverse complement.
AATGCCTCAGAAAGAGGTTTTGTAAAGGCCCAGTCAAAGTCCAGACTTAAATCAGATTGAGATGCTTTGGCACAGCCTTAAATCCTTCCAGTGTGGCTGAATAAAAACAATTCAGCAAAGAAGAGCGGGCCAACATTCCTCCACAGCGAAGTGAAAGACTCATTGCCAGTATCACAAACGCTTGATTGCAGTTCTTGCTGCCAAAGGTGGCACAACCAGTTATCAGGTCTAGGAGGCAATTGCTTTTTCACACAGGGCCAGGTAGACTTGGATATCTTTTTTTTCCCTTAATAAATGAAAACCTCCATTTTGTAATTATTTGGGTTCTTTTTGTCTGATATTATATTCTGTTAAATGTTGTCTAAAATTAAAATTAGTTGGATGCTCTGAAAAATGTACGTGTGCTAAAAATGCAAAAAGTAAGGAAAGAGTAAGGGGGCAAATACTTGCCCGGGATACTTAATTGTATTTTCTTGATCTTTTTCACAGCACTAATTTAAGTATTAAAGCTATTTAATATCTATCTATTAAGTATAGATACATATTATATAATGAAAATATTCTACTACATGGGATATTCAGCAGCTGTTGTTTATCTTTAAATCTCACCAAAACAAACAAAAAACCACGGCCAAATCAATTTATTTCCTCAAGACGATAAAAAACAAACCAAACTTCTTTTTTGTCCTCTTAGCGTACTCCTTGAGTTAATGTATTTGGGAATCATTACAGTGATGAATGTATGTTTGTTAAGAAATTATGAGAGTTATGATTTGAATAAGTTCCATCCATCCATTCGCAGCCGCTTATCCTTTTCAGGGTCGCGGGGGGCGCTGGAGCCTATCCCAGCTGTCTTAGGGCGAGAGGCGGGGTACACCCTGGACAGGTCGGATTTGAATAAGTTGTTTTACGTAATTTTAAAAATCGTTGCCCATCAAACTTTTTCTTTAACCACATCAATGTAAGGTTGCCAGGTTACTGAATAATGTTACCTGGAAAGAACGGAAGGCCGGAAACCAGCAGCGAGATCCTTTACAGAACAAAACAGGCATCAGTAGCCATGGATGACATTTATTAATTCCGAAATATCACGAGTGGCATGAAATGGAGGAGGTGGTTTGCAAAGTGGTTTGCAGAGGAAGCAGCAGTTTTGTGCAGGCTAAAGCATCTCAGATAGCATGTCCCAAATTTGTCAGTGAGATGTGCAGCAGGGTAAACAGCTGATGTGAGCTTGAGCTGGAGTCTGTGGCCTGCGTTTGCGTAAATGCAGGTTCCTTCTTGACCTTGGAAACTGCAGTTGACATTCAACAAATCCGTCTATTCGAAACGCCTCTGACACGTTTGTTTGCGTTATACGGAATGGAAATAATTGCAGCAAAGAATGACAGCAGATATGGCCTGCTGTCACTGTTTGCTCCGGGTTTTTAATGTTCTCAGTCTCACACCAGCGGGCCATCACACACAGCGGCATTCTTTTCAACTCCAGCTAACGTTTCACATCTTTTGTCACACTTCATGCTTTCCCGCAAAGATTCTCTCACCTTTACTCTTTCCCTTTCTCTCTCCACCTTTGCCACTATCTCCACCCACCCACGCAGTGCAAACAGCATTTCCCTCTTCAGTTTCTAGTAGAATCTCTATCACCCGTCATGTGTTGGATAATCCCAGTTTACTTTTTCCTAAGCTTCTGTCACCCCCCCACCCCCACTGAATCTTGACACCACAATTATAGCTCACTGTTAACATGCACAAGAATGAGGAACACCTGCTTTTCTCCAGCAGCTTTTTCTTCTGCTCCTCGGTACTTATCTTTCCCTTTCCTCTTCATCTGCCCTCCTATGTCGCCATGTCTTTTCTTTCTCCTCCTTTTTTTTTTTTGGTCCATTCTTTCCCCTCCCAGTGTGCTTTCTCAGTGTGTCTGTATTTAAACTTTATAATCCTCATCACTCTCTAGCTCTATCCCATGTCTTTTCCCCCCTGAAGTGTGTAAATCTCTCCCCCCCTCTCTCACTCCCTGTCACAACGCTCTCCGCACCGTATAAATCCCCATCCTCCTCGTGCCCTCCGCCGCCTCCACCACCATCCCGCTCCCTCTTACCCACACATCTTTTCCTGATCTCTGCCTTATTTTATTCTACTTGTGTTTTCACTCTTTCCGCCAAACCTGCTTTACTATTCTACTCTTCTTCCCTTTTCTTGTCATGATTTAACTTTTTATGCCCTCTCTATCATTCTGTGTGCCTGTCTGCTATATATTTTTGCACCCTAACTCTCTTCCCAGGTACATTGCAGCTCTATACCTTTATATACCCTCTCTTGCCTCAGTCAGTCTCTCCATCCCTTTGCTCTTCTCTCCCATTAAATGATGAATGAATTCTCCCTTCATCCCTTTACAGGAAACTGGATGCCTTTATTTATGATGCTGCAGTACTGAACTATATGGCTCGGAAGGACGAAGGTTGTAAGGTGAGGACTTTTTACTCACACGTGTGTGCATGCGACATGCATCTGCCTCTGGGTGGTTTTCTCAATTTCTTGTCATTGTCCTCTCTTCCAAGGTGATGACCATAGGCTCGGGGAAGGTTTTTGCCACCACAGGCTACGGTATCGCCCTGCACAAAAACTCACGCTGGAAACGTCCTCTTGACCTGGCCCTGCTGCAGCTGGTGGGAGATGGTGAGGACTGTGAGGAGGGGAGGGGTTCATATGAAGATAATTAGGACAATGCAGGAGCAAAGGGAAGGTTACAGTAAAAATGAAAAGGATAGAGAAACAAGCCACAGAGTAGCACAAGAGTGTGCGGTTGATGGAGGACCCAGGGGGTAGATGAATGAGAGGATGTGGAGTGGGGGTGGAGAGTGTAAGGTGTGTGGAGAGGCTGAAGGCTCTAAGGTGTTTTGATTGTGACACAGGGAATAAGAGTGTGTTGGAGAGGGGCCGATGGCACTTTTAAAGAGGTTTGCACATCTCTTTATTGGCCAGAGGAGAGGAGGAGAAACAACAGAGCAAGAAGAAAATTGTTTTGTTTGTTTATTTCTTAGCAAAAATGACTTGATTGTGTTGATAAATGTCTGTGTCCCCACTGTCTCACTACACTTGCACAAACCTGTCTGAATTTCTCCGGCTTTCCTTTTCTCCCTGCTTGAAATGCTAACAGAAAAAAAAAAAAAGATTTACTTGTTT
>VURO01051039.1:45697-63877 GCA_015108175.1 Pelvicachromis taeniatus | reverse complement strand
TGTTGGTGTTGTTTGTGGTATACGGGGGGGGGGGGGGGGGGGGGGTGGCGAACACGCAGGCAACACTTTTTTGTTTCAAAGAGGAAGCCCGCTGTGCAATTTTACTCTTATGAGCCGTTTAAAGAGATGGGAAGTGGCTCCCGGTGTCTTGGATAAAGTCAGACTTAATGGGGATTATTACAGAAATGTGTTCTGTTAGTCGTTAGACCAACTGAAGCTGTGAAACAAAAACGGGCTCTGACATTTATAGCTGTCAGCTTTATTTTGAATATGCGCCTGTTATTTAAAGGGATCCTCTCGGTAACTATGCTGTAAGTAGCTCTGAGTGGGAAGGTGGAAACAGGAGCGCGTTTGCCAAACACATTTCTGATCTTTTTCCCGCGTGTTTGTCTCAGTTTTTCACACACGGGTGCTCGCTGTGACCAATGAACGTGAACCAGCGAGCAAAAACTATAAACATGCTCACGTCTAACAGCCAGGAAATGAGTGAAAACCTTTTCCTCTCTCCGCTATTTATATTCCTTTCTGCTGATCACATTCTTGATAGCGCTACTGTGGCAGGTCCAAATCGCAGCCGCGCCGGCCGTATTCATTCCCTGCACAAAACCTGTGGGAGGATGGCATTACACCGGCTCTAGTTTGTTATTCCGGCTTACTTGGACCCTAAAGCTGTCTCAGTGCAGCACCAAAACCACAGCTGAAAAGCATCCAAGCACTAATATTATCTCCTTCTCCACCGAGTTACAGCGACAAAGATGATTTACGTGAAGAAGAAAGTCGTGCATTTGCTAAATATGGTATATGGTACAGTGAGGGGCTGGGGCAGAGAGCTGCAGGGACAGAACAGGTGCACTGTGGAGGGAAATCATGAGTCTGGATCACTGAATTTAAAAGCATTTCATGCACAGACTTACAGCATTCAGCCTCTACATCTATCACAGAGCAAAAGACCTCAAATCAGTTTATGGAGATGCTCAGTATACTTGAGTCATTATTATTATACAAACAATTAATCCTCATTGGGTGGAAGGCTGCCTGGAGGGGGTCACTTTTAATAATAAAAAATATGTAATACAATCTGGTTTTGTGCATTAATCTCACAACTTGAGCGCTAACGTCGATCACAGCGAACCCTGTGCTGCTACGCTCGTCTTGTATTTACCTCTCTTGTCTTTACAGTAGTTTCTATTGTTGAGGTGTGCCATCCCTGCACAGCATTCAGATGGTCCACCTACGCACCAGCATTCACAGGAAACGATGCATGCAAGTAATCCCAATTTTATGGCACAATATCAGCTTCACTGTTAGCTGTTCCATAACTCTTCCATATTACATTACTGCCGATGGAAAAACCGCCATTAAAAAAAAAAACACATTCAATTTAGAAGACACTGGGTGGGTTTTGATGTGAAATAGTCAGAAGAAACAATTTATTTGTAAGAGAGGGGCGCGCTAACCATAACCGTGGGAAAACTGCTCCATTCAGTTCCTATTATAACAGCTTGTGTTTGTTTGGCTGCACTGTAAGCTGATACACCAGTTGCTCTTCTGTTGTTTTTTGATAAAATAGCTCGACTTTTATTTTTTGCTATGACATTAAACAGACTTGCTGCCAACCATCAATATTAACCAGACAAAGACCGAAATCCTAAAGTTTTAGAGAATCTTTATGTCTGTGATCAGCTGATCGAGGCTAAAAGAGCAGCGGCTCGGGCCCTTGGAGACAGAGTGTGTGTTTAACCTTTAAAGTCTCCGACAACGCAAACAGCTGACACTGAAGCTCGCCGCAGACTAGGGTCAAAGTCACGTGACTATGATAGTGACACATCCGCTGGGCTGAAACCTTGTAATGGATGGGGGGGCCGTGAGGCTGTCTCACACACACACACACACACACTCACACACAAATCCTAATGCACAGATCCACCGGGGTGATGGGAGGAGGGGTGACGCACTGTGGGATGGAGATGTATATCTGTATGTAGGACCCAGCTGTTACACTAATCTGACAATCCAACAGGATTAAAGACCATCTAAAGGCTGGCACACGCTCTGTGTGGAAATCTCCTCCATTATATATGACCTTATGAAACATGCATCTCTGAGTGTGTGTGTGTGTGTGTGTTGTGTGTGTGTGTCAGTGCCCTGCTGCCAGAAATGCCTTGAGACTCTGACACAACTGCTGCTCCCACACTCCACCACAGTGTACTTGTTGTTGTGTTTACGTGGGGTGTGTATTAGAAGTTCTGGGAGCCAGCTTGAGTGTGTGAGCGTTTGTTGGTGAGTGTATCGAGTGTATTGATGCTAGGTTGGAGAAGTGTTGCGAGTGAATGTTGCTGGATGGCGTTTTTTTTTGTGGGTGCTTTATGTGAAGTGCTGGTGGAGAGAGGGAGAGGAGAAGGAGGAAGGTTGAATGCAGATTTATAAGTGTGTGTGTCTGTGTGTGTGATTATAGCCCAGCTCAATGGGCCCATTTCTGCAGGGCCAGTGGGAGGGCGTGGCGCCTGTGGCTGAAACTTTTCTCGTGTTTCTAAGGAACTTTTCAAAAGGGCTCAGAAATGCGGCTGCTTGTGAGAGAGAGAGCGCCCCGCAGACCATGATGCCTTTGTGTAGCACAGAGTGAGAGGGGGCACTCGGAGTACACACAGAAACGGTAATCAATGGTCTCTTCTCAGCCCCAAATCGAAGCGCGCACACACAAACATAAGCCGACGATGATGATGAGAATCACATTTCTGCCAATATTCAGTGATGGGAATCACAAGGCAACATCTGTGTGTGTTCGTATAATTGCAGCTTGTGTAATCAGGCTAATGACTGTCACGCAACTGTACGAAGCACAAAGGGGCGAATGACGAGGAGAGGGAGGAAAAATCGATATATAAAAGGCAGACAGAAATGGAGATTACTTGAGAAGAGGGGGGGAGAACAGGACTGAGGAATGATGGGATGGATGGACCCTGAAGCAGGAGGGCGGAGAACAAAGACAGGAGTGTTTTTGTCTTTGATGCAGGGGAGAAAAATCCAATCAGCCCTGTGTAATTCAATCTGGAATGGAAAGCTGCACCTTCGCGAGTGTGTGAGCAGAGGGCATGATGAGTATTATTATCATGGCTATGCCTATCGTTTTCTCTGAAACACACACACAGGGGAGGTAAACAAATCGCTGTTTGCAGGGAATGGCAAGCAGGTGACCTTGCTGCTCTCTCTTGGCTCCCCCCCATTGGCTGACCGACTGGCAAGCAGACAGCCGGTCCCGTACTTTGCAGCCAGTGCCTGCAGGCCAAGTGGCTGTCAGCACAGCCGGATAGGCGATTGATTCTTCATGTATCATAAGAGCTCTCAATATCGAATACTAATTACGCAGGTTGCGATATCTGGCAGCGGAGTGAACTCGAGATAAGGAAAGAGCAGCACGTGGTCTCTGCCTTAAAGGGGCCACACACACACACGCTGAAAGCTCGTGACCTAATCAGATAATTATCATGAGCTCCTGATTAGCTCTGACAAATCAGTGTCAGGAGACTTCAAGAAACAAGTAAACAGAGAAATTAAACATTTGGTTTGTCCTGATTTTTTCAGTGAATGAATACTGTGTTGTCTCGGCAGATGTTTGCATATATATTCCTTCAGGTGTATATACTGAATTTAGCAGATAATATCTGGCAACGGGTTAGACCTGTGATGGCCTGGTGACATGTCCAGAGAAGTACCACACCCCAAGCCCAGGCTCTCCTCTGACAACAAGCTTAAGCTGGATAAGTGGTTAAATTAAAGAGTGGAACATGGAAGTACAGTGTATAAGGCGAAAACATAGTCTTTACAATCCCGTCAAGTTTTAAAGTCAATATTTGGTGCCACGTACGTGAGTGTTTCTTAGTGCCAGGGCACACCTAAAGGGTCATAAAATGACAAAGGTTCCCACTCCCAAGGACATCCTGTTTTCAAGGTTGTATAGTTTAATATGTTACAGTCGGATTATTTTATAGACCTGAATCTATACTTCACATCAATGTGATCACCTACAAATAAAAAAAAACAATAAAAAAATTGGGGCACATTTTTCTGAGCATATTTAGACATTTTCGAGATTTTCTAAAACTCTGGTAAAAGCAGTAAGTCATGAACAGGAAACAGAAATCAGACTCTTATTGACAGTTACATTAACCAGTTGAAGCTAAGAGTAAAATCCATCAATACACATATGTCTTCCTCAAGTTACTTTTACTGGATCAGCACTGCACTGTTCTGTTAAAATCAAACAATTGACTGTAACTTCGGTACATCCCTCAATCGCAAGATATCAACATTACTTTACAAGCGCGAGTTACAGATATACAAGCTGTACTATATAATGAAAGAACAAGGTTCTGTGTTTCCAGGGTTCATGCTACTTTCTGTCCTCAACTTTAAAAGTGAGTCAATCACTGTAGACTTCCATGATAAAATGCCCAGTTTTAGAGCAGAAACATACAAGCATAGAGCCTGATCCAAAAGGTGAAGTCAGAGTGACCATGTCCTTCTTTTATATACAGTCTGTGGTCTCAACACAGAACAGAAAGGTAAGCAGCAAGGGTGCTTCCCAAAAGCATGGACTATTCCTTTAAACAGCCCAAACAGTAGGAAACCACTGTTGCCTGGTATATCAAGCAAAATGAATGCGTGCATGCAGCAGGTAGCTGTAAATAAGCGTCTAACCAGGATTAACAGGCCAGATATGAGCGCAGCCTTTAATGTTATTCAGGTAGGGAGGCTTCATTGCCAACCAGACAGTGTTATCTCCCTTCAGCCTCTGTTGAATCAAATATCATCACAAGCTCCAAGTGAGAGCATGCTCATTCATTTCTGACTGTTCTTTACAGCTAAAGATAGCTTTATCTCTCAGTGGGCAACATTACTCACTGACTAATTAATTAAGAGGTGTATTTAAGTAACTAATAGCTTGAGAATGATTGTCTAATGCACAGATTAGCTACACACTGCTTAGTATAACAATTGGTGATCAGTAACCGTCTGGTACTGTGGGCTCCGACTTAATTAAAGTGTGATTGTGGAGCCTAAAAGTAACGAGGTGGTCAGCGTCCGTGTAAACTAGTGGAGATGTGTTAGTGGAGGACAGGGAAATGTACGGGTTATGATACCATCTTGCTCTTACAGCCCTCCTGTCTCTCTTGCCTCTGTGTAATCCTGTCCAGGTTGTTCTTTCCATTCAATCTGTATCAGCTGCTATAAGCTCTTTACAGGCATGTGTTAACCACCAGGCTACCTCTCTCTCTCTTTCTTTACAGCCATCACGGCTCCAATCCACCCTGTCTATCTCCCTTTCAATTTCTCATTTTTCTCCCTCGTCAGCACCTCTGCTCTTTCATCATTTCACTCTACCTAAAGTCAGTCCCTCCCCATTCTTCCTCTATTTTCTGATGAGCTCCTCTTACCACTTTTACATATTAACAAATTCGATTCTCTGCCTAGTCACCCCCGTCACCCCTCCTCTCCCATCCTCACCACATCAGCTGCATTTTGTTCTCCTCTCCAATCTGCTTCTAGCACTTTGGCCAGCACAAAGTCTTCTCATACAACTTTAGTCTGTGATTGCCTCTGACCTCATTTCCCTTTCATTTTCTTCAAATCTTCTCTCCCTCCACCTCTGCACCACACCTAATCACGTCTGTCGCCACACCTTGCTGCCTTGTTCGGTTTTTGGGAGACTACCCAACCACCAATATTTGTCTCCCCGTGTGTGCATGTGGCCCTGCGACAGATTGGCGACCTGTCCCGGTTCTCCCGTGAGACCCTAAATTGGATAAGAGTAAGAAAATGGATGAATGGATCAATTATTTCCAAGTGCATTGAGCCACGTTTTATGTCACAATTAGTGTTTTGTTTGGCACAAATGTTTTTCTTCCTCTTGTTTTGCTACCTTGTCAATCATCTTGTAATGTGTGTATTTTTATAGAACAAACCATCTTGATGTGTTTTTTTAAATGAGGCCTTCCCCAACCCTCTCTCTCTCTCTCTCTTTCTCTCTCTCTCTCGCTCGTCTCCAAAATCCTGTGAATTGATTTTTATGTGAGGGACTTGGGAAAGATTTTTATGTTCCCCCTGTAGCGACAACAATGAGCAAATTAGCAAATGTTAGCTCAGAAACGGTGTCCACTAATCACTAACGTCCACAAACAACTGGCTCCGAGGGTAATATTAGCCACCACTAGCTATCCTGCTAATGAAGACAAATTTCTTTCTGTCTAATGTAGCCAAATGGATATCTCGAGTGGATCTCATTCACCCAGACTGCCTGTGATAGTTAATCTGCTCAATTAGCTTGCTGTTTTCAATTTACTTTATTATCTAACATTACAATTCAACCACAGTCAGATCAAAGGCAGTGAACTACAGTCTACAAGACGGATGTCGCCACTGTGACCGCACCCACTGGTTAGTGAAGCCTCGAGATTTTGGACATGGCCATTTTGGTGTTTTGAAACTGGATGTGACAGACGAGGGGTGGATCTTCCTGTAAAAAACCACACGTTTACTGGCATTTTTTCCTACAGACTTTTACACAACTGGGAGTCTCTTTTTGTAACAACCAAAGGCAGTACGGAAGATGGACGTAGCTTCCAGGTCTGAAAAGCAAAGTGGAAGTCACTCTGATACTGTTTGGAAAGTGGCTGGCGAACGTTTGTGTTTGGTGTCTTCTGCGCAGGTAAACAGAGCAATTGCAAGGAGGTCGGGGAATATATGTGTGACTGGGCCTTTATTAACCTCACCCTACAATGCCACCATGATTACAACACATCCAACATGGGGGATACGTTAAAAACGACCACGTGTCTGCAAAACCTCAGAAGTCTTAGGGGCTCAGTCACTCATTTCAAGTCATACAGGATAAAAAAAAAAATTGTGTCCATAATAATAATTCTTGGTTGTATTCCAGAAGTGAGAATTAACTAGCGAATGCTCATTGGCTAATGACCTGGGATTGACATTTTGTTAGCCAATGAGTGTGAAGTCTCTCTCATCACATCCAGGTTCAAAACACCAAGATGATGAGGATGAAAATGTTCACCTTGAGGCATCAGAAACCAGTAGATGACATCACACTAGCTAGGTCATCTTTGATGGTGTCTATGGTAACCGCAGAGGTCATTTTAAGCCACTAATGTAGCAACACTGCTGGTTGCAGACTGCAGTTCAGTTAATGGTTAAATGATCCAGAGAAACAATAACACATTGTTTTGGTATGCTAACCAAAGAACCTTTAAATTTGAACCAAAGTAAATAAAGGCGCCGCTCACAGCAGAGGCTGACTGGGCTCATTTTAAAATGTCAACCAGAGAAAAAGGAAGAAATGAACGAAGACGAATGAAGACGAAATGCCTCTCCTCTATAAATACCTCCTCTCTCTCTCGTCCTCAAGCTGGTTATAGTGTTTCAGTGTTGTGCGACCTGTCGCTCTGTCTATTGTATCTACCTCCGTCATGTCGTGTCCTGTCATACAGACACCGCGCTCGATTGGACAAGGGAAACAATTATCATGTCATACACACAGCTAAATAAACAATACGCTCACAAACGTGCACGCGAGCACACTCCTGGTGTCAGTCAGCCTTTCAGACCAGAGTCTCTGCTGGCTGAGATTAGGGCTAATCCACAACTGTTGGAATGAAAGATTAAGAATGAATCACCTGCTGCAGGAAAACCAAGTGTGTGTGTGTGTGTGTGTTTGTGCACCTGCATGTGGAAAGGTTTATAAGACAGGCACTCAGGGGAAAGAAGCATGCTGCAATCACCAAGCAATATTACACAACCCCTATCCTCCTACACACACACACACACACACAAACACACACACACACACACAGCTCATTAGCTTCAGTGGCTCGCTCAAAATGCAAACGCCTTTGAAAGAGCCCTTTAAAGAACCAGGGTTCAAAGGTTTACTTCAGAAGGTCCATGCACACAAACAGAAACACACACACACAGAGCACGTTTCAGTGTCCGTAGATAATTGGATCGATGTTCTTCCCTCATGGCCTGCTGATAATTGAGGGGACGTGAGTAACATGTGGGAAGCCTTTTGTTACTGAGTTCCTGTTTATAAAGACAGGCAGAATAGATGAGGAGCTCTGCAGCGATGGAGGAGAAAGAGGATGAAGGCTGGTGGGTGGAGGGTGTAAAGATGGATGGATAGAGAGAGGAAAAACGTTGCAGCAATGAGCTCCTGACCTCGTTCGCTCCTCTGTCGGGACGTTGGGCTAAATAATTCAAACACACACACACACACACACACCGAGTCACATGCCTTTAGCACACTGTATTTCTCGTCGGCATGAACGGCCTCCCCGTGCTCCGTCATCGCCTCTTCTGCCTCCATATTCGCATGTAAACACATAAATGCATCACTCAGGAAGCTTGACGAGCAGATCTATAAATGCTCTCTCACTGTAGCCGTGCTGTTATCCCAAGGCCACAAACACACTTACAGGTCCTGCATTTCCGTATGCAAACAGGCAGATCCTTGATGAATCACACTGTGCTAAAAAAAGAAAAAGAAAATTGATATCTGTAGCTTAAAACTGATGAAATGTCTTTATTCTTAAAAGAAATTGAGACTAAAAGAAAAAAGAAAGTCTGAAGTTGGCAGTTTAAGAAGAGGAAAACTCTGTGGAAGCTGCATGTGAACGAACCCACGTGTGTTTTCGTGTACTTTTCACATCCGAGTGCCGATCTGAGCCCGTTCCGACACCGCTTAGGACATGAAAGCCATTAGACGAGGGAAAAAAAAACCTTCCACAAACTAGAATCCATTTAAACTTTCATGCATGTAAAATCCCTCGTGTTTCAATTCGATCTGATGTCGTTCCCGTTATTCTTGATCTTTATCTCCTTCTGTGAAACCTTAAAGATGTTCCCCTGAGAACACACCCTCTCTGTTTTACTCCGACATCTCCATTCATGTGTGTACTCCACCGCTATTCCGTACAAATAACCTTACACGGTTTTGACTGCCTATAGTGGCTATTTTGAAACAGAGGAAGAGGGGTAGTATTTCCTGTCAGGGCAAGTCAAACACCGGGCCTTTGCAAACAAGACGCAGACAAAGAAACTGGTTCTTTGCAATAGAGCATGAAAGGAAGACGAGTTCGGCGATAGTTAAGCTGAGCAAAAGCTACAGCCTCCTTTGTTGTTTTAACTTTATTATAGTTTATTTTTACAGGCGAATCAATACATCTATCAAATGTCTGTGAAAGATAACATGTTTCCAGAATGCAAAGTGGCTTTTTGTCTCGCTAAACCCAAAAGAAATTGTATTTATAAAGATATGCACTCCGTGGGAACTTTATTAGCAACTAGTAATACACTAGACCTCATTTTCCCTTCAGACGTGCATTAATTCTTCATTGCACTGATTCATCAAGGTGCTGGAAATATTCCTCACAGATTTTGGCCCATATTGACATGATCATCAACATCACACAGTTGATGCAGATTGGTCAGTTGCAAATCTATCACCATGTGTCAAAGATGCTGATTGGATTGAGATCTGCTAACTGTGGAGTCCATCTCAATGCAGTGAACTTATTGTCGAGTTCAGGAAATAAGACTGAGGTGATTTAAGCTTTGTGGCATGGTGCGTTATCCTACAGGAAGCAGACATCAGACGATGGATGGACTTTGGCCATAAAGACTCGCCATCAATAACTCATCAATAGGGTGAGAAAACTAAGGGGGCAAAATATTCCAAGAAAATATCCCCTCCACCATTACACCACCAACAAGCATTGTGAACATCGATACAAGGCCGGATGGATCCATGTGCTTTCTTGTGAAAAAAGCATTTTCGCCCAGAGAACTGCCGGTCACTGGACACCAGCACCATGCCACTTAAATCACCTTCCTTCCCCATTCTTATACTCAGTTTGGACTCGTCTACATGTTTCAATTGACTGATTAGATATGTGCTTTAACAAGTGGTTGAACAGGTGTGCCTAATAAAGTGGCCGCGAGTGTAACTCCAAAGAAAAATGTAAAACTGATCGCGTTTAAGCTACTTCTAACATACACTGTTGTTTCATGTTTTTTATGCATAAGAAGACAGCAGAGACATGACAGGAAATAATGGAAGACAGAAAAAAGAGCTCCCAGTTGTGACTGCTGGTGGTAAATGTAAAAGTAAATGATAGCGCTGTGGGTTATTATCGCCTCTGGCAACAACTAATGGTTAACTTCATAATTAAGTCCTGGAGATGAGTTCTTCCTAACTACTGATATAGTCTATAAAACCGTAAAAAAGCTAAATAAACAAACTATAATTTAAAAAAAAAAAAAGTCCAAAACGTTAATTACTGAAATATATTGAATTCAGTTTAAGTTCTAGAGCATTAAAGTACCAAGAAACAGGCGACGTAAGATCACCGCCCAAGGCACTGGGACACTGTGCTTATGCCAACGAATCCACCTCCACAATAGGTTAGCAACAAGCTAATGAGGGCCATGTGATCATGTTCAAGAAGAAGATAATAATGGGAACATCTTTTTTTTTTTTGGGGGGGGGGGGTAAAGTTAGCCACCTTGAGCTTGGTGCCGGCCTGAAGGACAGCCATGCTGCTCCGGGATAGTTGACTGTGTGTACGCTTTCTACAATAAAGAAATATTTTATTCACGGCTTCTCCTCAACGATTACTTCTGCACAAGGGCAAACCTGACACACTTGTGATTTCCATAACATAACACTGTAACAAAGATAAAGAGTGAACCTCCTGGATTTTTGCTTTGTATTTAAAGGTAGAAACTAATCAGGCTGGCAGATGGAGAGGGGGTGGAGGGTCAGGTGGAGGCCTCCGAGAGGCGATGCTTAGGGTCCTGTTGGGAGTGTAAAGTCGAGGCTTATCACCCCCCCCCCCAAAAAAAAAAAACTCTTATCAGCCGCATGCCAGAAAGTACACATTCCAGCATCTCCACTGGACAGCTCCGAGTGACCCCACCCATCCGGTCCTTTGTTAATGCAATTATTGTGTTGATACAGATACGGGAGAGGGAAGAGAGTGGTACTAAAAAGACACACACACACACACACACACACACACACACACACACACACACACACACACACACACACACACACACACACACACACACACACACACACACACAGGGTTTGTTAGTGGGAAGGAGGCGCCCTGTTTCTGGGGGTTTTATTTATAGCGAAAGCTCTAACACACAGAGATCCCAGAATGCTTTGTGGGTTTGGGAGATGGTGCTGCGTTTATGCTCTCTAATTTTGAGTCCTGTAATAGCACACACACACACACACACACATACATACATACACACACGCATGCAAGCACACACACACAGCTACTGTAAAGGTGAAAGACAACTGCCATCTTTTCGTCTGGATGTTTTTTTCCCCCATTCACTGTGCTTGAACAGGAGAAGGAGGAGGAGGAGGAGGAGGAAGAGGTTAGCCAGGATGAAACGTGAATGAAGCAAGCAACGAGAGGGGAGAGAGGTAAAGGAGACGGAGCAAAGGAGAGGGGAAAAAAGAGAGAGGGAGCGAGGGATGGGAGGGGACGGAGAGGAGAAGAGAGCGGGGTGATAAAGCTGTGACAGCGGCAGCCATGGTGGTTGTCATGGCGACGGCCGCGGAGAGCAGGTAGAGCACAGTCTCCTGGGAATGAGCAGTGCATGCCTCCCTCCCCCACCCTGACTCTCTCTCTCTCTCTCTCGAAATCCCTCCATCTCCATCGCTCTGGCCTCGCTCCATCCCTTTGCTGCCATCCCAATAATCCAGTCCTCATTTTGCCCAATATGGCCCGTCTCCTTCCTGTCTCTTCCTCCATTCCTCTCCCATGGTCCTTTTACTTCCCTCACTCTGGTTTTGAGGTTCCTTTTTTTTTTATCCCCTTTTAATAGCCCACCATTCCTCCCCGTCCTTCTTCGCTGCCCCCATCTTTTCCCTTGATCCCCATCTTGCCATTAACTCTTTTTCTTTTTCTCCACGCTTTCTCCATTTCATGCCCTCCCCTCCATCCATCGCTTTCCCTCATTATCTTCTCTTTCCATTCCTCTCCCTCCCTTCCTCTTGTCTCTATATTCATCTAACCCCCACTCCAGAGAATATGTATGTGAGTATGTCTGCGCAGTGCTGCCCAATTACTGCTAGAGAGCCTATGTGTGTGTGTGTGTGTGTGTGTGTGTGTGTGTGTGTGTGTGTGTGTGTGTGTGTGTGTGTGTGTGTGTGTGTGTGTGTGTGTGTGTGTTTAATGTCTACACAAGCTGTGTTCCTAGCCTGTTTTGACCTACCTAAAGCACCTCCAGCATTCTCCGTCTCCCTCTGACTCACTGAATCAACAAAACTGCTGCTGCACACCACAGCTATTCACAGGAGCTGCACACATATGTGTGTGTGTGTGTACGTGTGCGTGAGTGAGTGAGCACCGAGTCTGTGAGATTATTGAGGGCACAATGTTAAAGTGCGTCAGCGCACACATGTGAGCAGGCATGTCTGCACTTGCGTGTGGTGAACCGGTCATGGAGAGAGCAGGCAAAGTTTCCACGGCACACGGGGCCACTTCCATCAGGACAAGTTAGCGTGGCTCGGCATCGGGCTAAATGATAACTTTCTAAGCTGTGAGTCTGGAGTGTAAGCAGAGATTAGATGACACGTCAGTCAAATAAAGCAAATGACATTCCCATTTCAAGCAAAATATGTAACGATCTAGTGATTTTGCACATTTAAAGATTAAAACATAACTGTGCATAGGCAGCACTGTTTTTTTGTTAATTACAATTTAAAGTCAGAAATGCTGATATTTCTCAGCGTGAGAGATGCTTTTTTGTGCTTGCTTTTCATTTGTACTGACAGCCTCTGCACGACTGATGTTTATGTGGAAAACTATGGTGCTAAGTCACATTAGTAAATCTTCCACACAAATCCCAACTGTTGAAATGCTGTTGTCAGCAGTTATCAGTGCCACACATAAGCACCTGTAGGGTTGGGCAACATGTTCAAAATCTCCAACCGTATAACCGTCAGTCTAACATCGACCGACTGCTGATAAATTTCTGCAGAAACAGAACTTTCCTCCAAAAACAAACAAACAACAGGCAAAGGGTTTAGCCTATTGAATGACCCTAATCACCAGCAGGCACCCTGGTGCCAATCAATATGCTGTGTTTAGAAGGCACAGCTGATCGGTAGGGTATTGCAGCATGCGTAACTGCACTTCTACTTGCTTTTCTGGGAAGACTGATGTCAGACTAACAGCAACAGGCTACGCTGTAGGGTATAAAGCTACACTACAGATTTAGTGTAATACTGTGAATCAAGCCTAAAACTAACCAGGTGTCCACAAATTGGTGTTTAAAGCTAAGCAAACTGTGTGGAAAAGGAACGTAAACAGGAAGTAAAACCAAAAACAAAAGAAGCAAATTAGTTAAGTCCGAAAGTTGGGCCTCAAAGGTTACAGCTCTCCTAATGAAGAACTGTGTTTTCATCTGGAAACATGCCTTTGCTGCGGTTCTTTAAAGCAGACCTAAACCCGTGAATCAGATCTGCCTTAGATCCACGTCACCTGTGGGCTGCTCTTGCTTGTGTTGCTGTTGCTTCATCGGCCAGCCGCGGAGGAGAGCGAAATTACAAAACACAAAGAGCAGAAGTGAGACGGAGTGTTACAAACTAGAAGGAGAGTGAAGAGTGTCCACTGCAGCTACTGTCTGTCCTGTTCTGGCCAAGCTCTCAACCAATCAGCATTTGACCAACTCCACTGCCAACCAGTGTTTTGGCCATGAATTGGCTGACCTGTCTACGCACATTATACACAAGTATAAATGCTGGCAAAGGAGTCAGCTGCTCACGTAGGCTATGTGATAGACTCAGTCATCTACAGATGAGAAGGTTGGTGGTTCAATCCCAGTCTGCTTGTCAGAATATCCTCAGGAGAGATACCAACCCCAAGTTGCTCTTTGATGCATCAACAGACTGTAAAAGTTAGATGTGCTCAGGTGTAGAAAAAGTGAATAGATGAATGCACAGATTTCACCATTGCTTCAGATCATCAGGGCAGAACAACCCTCACTGAATCAAGTAGCCGCAAGAGCCAACCTGCACACCGACTGATAATATTACAGCTTTTATTATCCAGGGGTATAAATGGAGATGGGGGGGCTGAATATACCTTCAATAATGAGAGGTAAACTATTCCAGGTTATCAGGCTAAAGCTCGGTCCTTCTTCATGTTAATCTGAGCTCTGAGAACAAGTCTTCACAACCACAGGGGCTTCATTTAGTCTTTGCTAAAGATGAGCTGCAGCATTTTGAAGCATCTGCAGGCTGAGTAAAGAGTATAATAAATTACAATAATATGGCCATGAGGACAAAAAAAGGAGGCTGGCTCTTCTTCTCAGCACTTTTCCACTCAAATGCTCTTCTGCATCAACTTCCTTTGTTTAAAAAGAAAAATGGCGTTAAAGCAAACTTTGCTCTACTTTGACAGAAAACTCCCTCAACATGCACAAACATAATCATTAGATAAAACAAACTATATCTTTTTTTTCTCCTCTCGTGGTTGCAGACACCCACTGTCTTTGTGTTCTGGGTAAACAGTCACATGCTCTTCACTGGAACATGAATATTCACAAACAAGGGTCACATGAGACATCTAAATTATTAGTATGCAGTTTGACATCAGCGGGTAAAGGTCCCGCAGATTGCTGTGATCTTTCTGAGCTGACTCTGGGCCAATAATGACGGCCTCTGCTTTATCGTCAGCTTTTTGACGCACGGCTTTTATTTTGGAGGTCAAACTCCACGCACAGCTGCAGATTCTCAGCACCCATTGTTCTCTCAGATCAGACGAGGCCATATCGTCATAACCGGCACCGTGCAGGCAGGTTTCCCCGTCTCTCCCGCCGCCGTTATCGCTTTAATGGTAAATGTGAAATTTTGATTCCCATTTGGCTGAATGGAGCACTAAAACTCCCTCCACGAGAAAGAAAAACTAATTTCACTCAAATGCAGCACATCTACTGTCCCATGTGATAAGAAATTGCTTTCAGATATGAACAGACACACACAAACAGCCGGGCCCGGGGTTAGGGAGGCTGAAGCCTATCTTTATTCTCTCACTGTGTCCATGAATGCAGCTCCGGATATGAACCATGATCCTTTTCATTTCCTCTCTCCACTGAAAGGTGGATACCATGCCCTCACCCATCCCTTAATACACGCACACACACACACACCTGAAATACTTCCTCCACCCTGGCTGTTTTCTACCTGCCACCTTGTGTGTGTGTGTGAGGGGGACTTTGTCCTCCAGGAGAGTGAGAAGGACCCACTTCCTGTGTCAGATTGCCTCTCACATTCCACACTCTCCCTCAATCCGCCCGGCTCGGGCTATTTTTTCCCCTCCTCCTTGATCCTTCTCTCTTTCTTCCTCTCTATGGGGGGCTTTGTCTGCTATCGGAGGCACAAAACACTGATTCATTCCACGAGTTGAACATGATCCTCAAGAACACGACGCCTTTCCGCCAAACACACACACACAAACACACTCACACCATAAAACGCACTTGTTCAAGGAGAGAGAGGGCTGGCGAGAACAAGTTGTTGGCAGTGGAGATTCACTATTTTTGAGCCCACACACAGACAGATGGACAGTCAGAGCTCTCATGAAGGCAAACGGATGCACGCAAACACACTCACACACACACACACAGGCTATCCGTGGGACACAACAGATGTCTGTGGGAAAATCAGTCTCCCGTGTAAAATAAAGACAACCGGATGTGATGTCACAGCTTTGACAACAGGAAATACCCACAGAGACACAACACTGAGGAATCACTCAGAGGACACACACAGTCTCCTGGATTCAAGCCAAGAAGCATCTGAGAAAAGAGCTCATCAGCGGACACACACGACAACGGGTCATGTGTGTGTGCATTCAAGGCCCGGGGTTGCTTGAGGTTGTCTGTAATTATGACCCTCGACGGCGGCTGATCTATCAGTGCGCTCCTCGTCACAGAGTATATTTAAGTGTATGTGTGTCACACACCTGTCTCCATCTGCACACTTAAAGACAGATTAGGTCAGCTGGAGGCCATGGATCTTTGGCAAGGACTGCAACCGACTGACCTACTAATCAGTGTTTATATCTGTGAGTGTGTGGTGTTGAAAACAGCTGCCAGAACTGGTGCAGCTTCACAGCAGAAATGGCAAAAGATGGTCCAAGCAAAGCAAGGGTGAATTAGGCAAGAAAGGGCATTAAGCAGCCACATTTGGGCCTTTTGTACAACAATATGCAAATAAAAACTGTGACTATGTATAAAAGTGGCTTAAAGTAGAACTGGTTTCTCTGGTCTTAATGGGCTCTTTGAGCATTAACTGCCTGTGAGAAATAGAGGTATCCAAATATCGATAGTATCGATACCAGCACTGGTATTGGTATCAGATCGATACTAGCGCAATGGAAACTATACCGTTTCTACCTCTATGTAGCCTGCTGAATTAAATTACTGGTATTATTATTCTATTGGAAAATATATTAGATATACTACTATACTGAAAAATATATTTTGTGTATAAAAATACAATCAAAATATATAATTTGTCGACTGTCACTTCTATTTTATTTATAGCTAAAAGCATGTTTAAACAACAGTTGACCCAAAGTGTTTTAGAGACGGCTCCGTCACAAAATCTATTAAAGAAGCTGGTGTGTTATGTTATGCTGACTAATTATTGTGGAACGTCAAACCAACAGTGATTTGGTGATCATTAAAACATGCTCATGATTTCCAAATTGATGAGGATTCCTCCCACACAGTTAAAAGTGTCGATATCGGTATTGATACTGCTTGATATCAATATCGGCAATACTGGCCCTGTATTTACTTGGTATCAGATCGATATCAGCATTTGCAGTATGGCACTAGTGAGAACAGCTCGGGACCTTTAACAGGAAGCAGCCATGAATGAAGGTATAAAACTAAAAACGCCGATGAGCTTAAAATAAAACAGCAGGGGTGACACGTTAAAGACCTCCGGCTTCTGAGTCTTGAAACTCAAAAGTAGATCTGCGTCTTGATTTGTGTTTTTGGCGCTTGCCTCGTTTTCTCTCAATGATTCAGCGAGCTTCCTCCCTCCTCTTCCTCCACCCCCTCCTGCTGCTTATAGGATAAATCTGGATTAATCGGTAACGGAAAGTGTGGGCGTGTTACGGGGGGCGCGTGAAGCTCGGCGTGGATAGTTCCGGAGAGGAGGTAGGTGTGTGTATGTGTGTGTATGTATGTGTGCAGAGGAGGGGGGAGGCTCGCGCATTCCCTAAACAGCTTGCCTCCTCGCGATTCCCGATGACATCATTCCATCCGAGCACCCGTTCGCGGACCGCATCGCCGTTAACTTTCCCGTTACCCCACCCACTTTGTGCCACAACCACATACCGCCGCGGGCTGTCTCTGTCACACACACAGACACAGTTGTGCTTATAACAGGAGGATGCCCCCCAGTTGGATTCTGGCATCCGCACAATGAGGTCGCTGATATCAGGGAAGTAATGGAGCACCTCTGGACATCCAGTCACTCACACACCTTCTCTCTCTCTCTCCACACACACACACACACACACACACACACACACACAGTCCTGCAGCGCGAGTACCCGGTAATAAACTCGTTAAAGCCGCAGTATGACTGGAGCCCCCAAATTAAGGGCAGGATGTTGAGCTGGTGACACAGACACCACTGAACGAGGCACCGCATGAACACCCGTAATCAAGCCCAATTAGAGATAACCCGCTAATTACCCGCCCCCCGCCCCCCCTCCACACACGCACGCACGCACACACACCTCCTGACTCCAGGGAACACACAGGCCACAATAAATCCCGACATTGAGACACAAAGGCTGGTGTGTGTGTGTGTGTGTGCGTAAAAGCAAAGGGGGAGGTGGGGAGGGGGTGTGCAAGGGGGTAGCCGCCCCCCCGTAACAGGAGTCTGGGACGGCCAATACGGATCCTGGGTCGAGTGCAGGATTTCCTACCGATCACCGACGCGCCGCCACTGTCTCATTAACGATAGCGCACTCACACACACACACGTGTGCGCGCACCATCACGCACGCACCCCCCCCCCCCCCCCGCCCCCCCCCCCCCCCCCGGGGGCCCCCCGGG
>VURO01051039.1:9816-24918 GCA_015108175.1 Pelvicachromis taeniatus | reverse complement strand
TACACAAATATTTTTTTTTATTTTTTTTAAAAGATTTTTTTTTTTTTTTTTTTCACGGTTAGTTTTAATGTTTAGTTTAGTTAACTATAATAATCTTGATACTGATGTAATTTATCTGTTTGCCACTGGATCAACATATTAAAAAGGCAAAAAGAAAGTTTTGCCCAGTTAAATGAAAAAAAAAAAGAAAAAAAAGTTTCTAAATATCATCTTCTCTCAGAATGTGTCGTTTGGAGTTTTCAGAAATTAGCACCATCGCCCAAACGCGACAACGGGCCTCTCACGTCCACGTAAGAGGCAATACTTCTGTTAAACAGAAAAGACTCCAGTCACTTCCTCCCTCACTCACTCTGAGGGCAAACTCAAAATTCCCCCACAAGACACCATCATCAAAGAATCCACAGTTACCATGTACTGGAAACAGCTGCACTTACTGTTTGCAGTACACGCAAAGCACAGGACAGCCAGTCAGACCAATTTGTTGCTTATCACAAAACATTTCCCAAGGGTTAGTCATGAAAAAGACTAACCTTGTTATCATGAACTAACATTTTCTACCACTTCACACTACCTTGGGGGCCTTAAAACGTTTCTTTTGCTGTGGAACAAATACAATTTACACAGTGCTGAAGATGGTATATCGTTCAGACCTGTCACAGCGGTATCACAGTATTATCAGATTTGGGGGGCCACATTTCAGACTTCCAAACAACATTCGAGTTAAGCAGCAGAGGACACTACAGATGAGCTTTAGTGCATTTTTGGCTGTAAAATGAGTACAGCAGCAAATCCAGCAGCCTTGAGGACATAAGGACAGAGGGCGTGTCCAAACCAAGTATGGACATCACCCACTGGTTTTGACCATCGTCTAGCTTCAACATTAGCCATTTTTTAAATGTCAGGAGTGCCCTTATATGGATGAACGGGTAGAGTGCTAAGTTAGCAGCTAATGCAATAGGCCTAGGCGGGAGCTTCCCATGATGCACTGAGGGTTTCATCTTCACTCCTCTCGTTCCGCTACGTGTTTATACACCACTCTGTATTTAATCATTAGTTACTATTAATCTCTGTTTCTCTTCGACAGTGTGTCTTTTACCCCATCTTCCTCCCATCAACCCAACCAATCACAGCTGATGGCCGCCCCTCCCTGAGCTTGGTTTAACTTTATAGTTAAAGTCCCTTGAGGCAACTGTTGGGATTTGGCACTACATAAATAAGAGTTAATTAAGCTTATTAAATATTGGCTAAAATTAGCAGCAAAGTAACAAACCACCAGAACTTCACTCACCAAAACTGAAGTGCAAACATCTTGGATGGTCTGTACCGCACAAAAAGTCAAAAATATTAGTCACATAACCCATTAAAAAAATGCTCAAAAAGGCTACAACAACACACACACAAAGTGAAGTCGCTTGGTCCAGTGGCTCGAAGTGATGGATGAGGTGGTAGCGCATTACAAAAACTCCCACAAGAAGAAGCTACTTTCTGCTCCTCCTTTACTCATAAACAGGTCACCACAGTGGATAGCTCCGGGTTTGATTTGGCAGATTTTTAAGCCAGATGACCTTCCTGACACAAACCCAAAGAGATTTGGGATCATTTACTACAAACTGCCTCAAAGTATATATATTCCATAAATTTGGGAATTTATGTTTGGTTTATTATGTATTCATCACACTAATTTAGCCCATGTTGGTTTGTTACATTTTACCCACGTTGGTCTGCAAAATCCTCACATCCAAAATAGGCCACAGTGACAAAGAGGTCAGTAATTTTTCTAGTGAACGGTGTTACCACTCCACTTAAAAACCATAATCCTGCCAAACTAGTGATCTATACGATGAGGAAGGTCCCCCCCACTGTGGCTGATGCCCTGCATTTATCAAGCGTGATGCTAGCAGTTCAAACAGAGCTCACTTTAACTACCATTGTTTATTCAGCTGATAACAGCCGAGGCAATACAAAAGCCTTTAAGCTAGTAAGATAAGACTACAATTATTTGGTTCATTAGCGCTTGAGTCAAATGCACATGTTCCAGAAAGCTTGAAATGAGTGTCATCAAGCTTTAATGGCTGTGTTGCAATGTCTCATTTTCTGGTGCTCTAATCAGGGTTTGTAGCACTGGAGGTTACAGTCATAAATATATTTTTATGATATTGCTTAAAGTGAAACAGTGGGTCTAAGATCAGTGACCTTTACCCTTATTTGCCCAGACAAATGCACCAAGCTATGACAAGTTAAAATTACCTAACAGAGTTAGCTAGCTAGTCAAACACCAACCAGTACATAAGTACATAATTTGAGAAATTCAGTGAAAAAAAATGTAGACAATTTTTGGCTACACCTGACAGTTACACCTGCTAACACCAATTTATTACCAACACTGACGCTGCATCCCCACTTTTAGTGATGCACAGCAACATGGCAACAAGACAATAACAAGAAACTGTTGTGGAGGACTGTAAAAATGGGCTGTAGAAGCTCATTGGTGCAGCCCTCCACAACAGTCCCAGTTTCTTATCTGGCCCCTTGGGAAAATTAATTGACCATTCCCTGCTTTAGAGGGTTACCTAGACAACCAGAGCTTGGAATGCTGCAAACGACCATCACTTTACCGCGAAGTGCAATGAGTGAATGGTTTCCAGCGTATATAAATAGAAACTGAAAGATCACAAAACTTTGTGACAAAGTAACCATTGGTTGTTTATGTGTTAATCAGGCAGGAGCACTCTCTGTTGGAAGATTATGAGGACAAGAACCTTCATAACAAGGCACACGTTTAGATTAAGGTATGTTAGTGTGGCCTGCGAGTTTGCGGTAAAACATTGCATGATGAATACTGATAATGGTAGGAATATATGACTCGCACCATTGTGAACAACACTATAATAGCTGTATTACTAAAACAACAGGTACTACATTGTTAAGAATGAGAAGTCTGTCAGTTGTTGTTGGCGCCTCCCACCAAATTACAACAAACTGTGACACTAAATAAGTTGTTGACCAGTTGACCAGCTCTCAGTACTTTTGTAGTTTACAAAAAAGTTGAATCTGTTCATCTGGATGTAGCGTTTTCAGTGGGAGAAATGTTTCGTCACTCATTCAAAGTGACATCTTCAGACTCACTTTTGTAGTTTCTACCTAAATGCCTGCTGTTTGCAGTTCAGCTTCCCGGCTTATACATGAGCCTCGTCTTACTGGACTGACCAGTTTTTAGTTGTTTTTGTTAAGTTAATGCTGAGGTAAACTAAACATTTCCTGCTGTTAACAGCATCACACAGAAAAAAAAAGTTTCCTTAATAAACCAGCAGGACACCTTTATTGTGTGCATGTCAGAGGAATAACAATGTGTTTATCACATAAAGAGGCGAGCTATATTAGCCATTCAGGTAAACTGCTTTACATTTTGCATGCGCTGCAGTACAAAGTGATCACAACGATCTGCCACGATTATGTCGACTATCAAAATCGTCGACGACTAATTTAATAGTCAATGCGTTGTTTGAAGTTTTGTAAGATCCCAAAAGACGCAGGAATAAGCAGTAGGATTTAAGAGTGTAATAACAGACTGAAACAGAAGATGGCAGCACTGCATGTACAAGGATGCCAGCTGCCGTTGAACCCCGAAAAAGAAGAACATGTGTCCCAGAATTCATAGCGCGGCCCTGCTCAGTTTTCAACATTAGCTGTGGCTAGTTAGTTTTAATATTACTCTTATTATTCTTTCTGGGTCACAAAATAAAAGTTTGACATGTTTTCAGGCGAGAATGTAGCTGTATAAACCTCAAATATCTGCTCAGTTTATCAAGACCCCACAGATTTTCAAAAGCGCTCTTACATTTTCGGAGACGTTTGTTACCCATCAGCTCGATAGCTAGCCGGGTGTCAAGGCTCAATATAGCTGGTGAGAACACCGGACTCCCAGCAAAACGTTTTCAAACCCACCGCCGTCTTTCGCTACTCAGGTTAAACATGATATATAAGTCACTTAGATAACTTTAAAATGTTATTGTTTGGCTTTTTTTTTGTATTTTATTTGTTCCTGAGTAAATGGGTTTGGCTGAGATTAGAGTAAATCAGTTTGGCTGAGATTAAAATATAACAGGACACTCTAGTGTCCTGTTATATTTTAGATAGCAAGGAGCAGACAGCTGAGTTTATTAAACTTCACCGAAACAATCTGCAGATTTCATTAAAATTTAATGAACTATCATCTTGTCTTTGTTTTTAGTTAGCACATACCTTAAACACTCAAAGCTGTAAGCTAATGATAGTTATATAAGAGCAGATGCATGCTGGTGCAATAAGCTGTATGTTTTATGTCCAATGGATGCATGATCTGATTAGTCGACTAATCGCAAAAATAATCGGTAACAAGTCGACTATCAAAATAATCGTTTGTGGCAGCCCTAATCACAACAGTTTAATTCAATGGAAAAAGACATGAATTAATAAAAAGAGTAAATGTATGAGAGGGGTGGTTTTTACCTGCTGGCTGGGGGGTGTGGCCTGAGGGGTCTGCCCAGTTGGAGGGGCATGTCCTCCGCTGCTCAGCACCACGGGCATGCTGGGAGAAGTACTTCTATGGTGGGGGCTGAATGAATCCTGCCAGAGCACTGCTTTCCTCTTCAACACACACACACTGCTCATTCCACCACAGCCTGTCCAGAAAGAGTGAAATGCATCAGTCACATAAAACATAAATGTTCAACATAGTAAAAGTGTGGAGTGCTCTGACCAATTTAACAGAGAATCTTATGATAAACAGTGAAGACCCAACAGTGTCAAATTATGAATAAAAGCGCTGCAGTCTGATAACCAACTTCGCTGCAATAAAATTATTGAGATTTGAATGTTTATTTATTTATGGGCTGTAAATGAAAAGCTCATCAGCACCTAAATGAGAAAAAAAAGAAAGAAAAAAAAAACACTTCAACACAATGCAGCATAATTAATCAGCACAACAATCTAAAGTATAAAGGGTGGATCTACTGCAGGGTTGTATAACACACACTGTTCTAACATACATCAACTCAGAATAATGAAACTGATGTCCCACTATATTATCTTCACACCTAACATTTTCCCATGTCAAAATGCCAGCTTGCTGCCAAACTAGTTCACAGCAATTAAACTGCTGTAAACGATGACCCCTACTGAGAAACTAACTTTATACAGCTAATTTTAAAAACCGAGGTGGCTGGAAGCATATGAAGCAACATGAACCAAATCATTTGCCTGTGATATTACGGTTCCGCTAGGGTTGTGATCAAAGGTCAGAGTCAGTGCCACCATCCTGTAAACCAATTAATATAGATAACAAATTGCATTTTATATTCTGACTATACTCCAGTGTACTGTAGTACTTGCTTTATTTTTATTTTCTATGCTTATTGTTTTTTATTTTAATTTTGTTATTTTGTCTGTGGAAAGGGAAGCTGCAAAGTCAGAATTTCATTGTTCAGTGTAACCACTTTGTTTTGCAGTATTAATAACAATAAACTTCTTGGTTCTTGATTAAGGCACAAATGAGAAAACAAAGTAAATGGAGCCAAAATTCATTCATTTACTCCCACGTCTGACAACAAACCAGAGATGCAAAAATATTTAAACAAATATTGTTTACTTTCTGCACCGGTGAAAGCTAACGCTATTTTATGCAACTGCAATACAACAACAAAAACTAGCTTCATGCAAGCTAAAACCAAACTTTAAATCTATCAGTGTGCACAGGTTATATATTAGAATCACAATTCAAAAGCACAACAACGTACCTAAAAAAAATAAAAAAATTCTAACCTCACCAAAACAGTCAAACCATCAAACCAATCTTTGGACTTTATTCTTTGTGAAGAAAGCCCAAAGAATATTACACACAATGCTGCAATACTGCTTACCAGACTGTTAGTATAACACTCTTAGGACAAAATGGTGAACTGTTATTAAAGCTGCCTAACTGCTGAGGATCAGCACAATAGCACCGGGATCAACAGACACAGAAGTAAACTAGAGAATCATTTTACAAGCCAGCCCAGGGCAGCGGCTGATTTAACTGCCAACCTGCCTATCGGCAGCAGAATGTAAACTTTACTGCACCCTCTGTATCTGGCTGATGCAAACACGCTGCTATGAACTCCAGTGACAAAGGTTCACTTAGCAGGAATGTTGTGAAACTTCTACAAATTAGTCACCCCTAAAATGGCATTCAGACACACATAGTGACCTGCATATTCTGCAGTCACTGATGAGTTACTTCCTGTCTAGGTCAAGGTGTTTTACAGCAGCGTGGCTTCCAAGCAGACAGACTGTCTTAAAGTTTTTGTAACTAGTCTTTATCAATAGTTATGCAGGTTGTCTGAAGTTTTTCTTTGGATGCTGGCTTTTTCACTCATTTTCTGCCCTTGTACCTGGCCATTTTCAGAGGAACACTTTTTTTCTGTGTTTGTTAAGCCCCTTAACGCTGACCTATGAATCATTCAAGCAGAAAAAGCTGGAGTTTACAGACATACCAGAATTTTATAACAACAAAATTGGGTTTGTGATTCACAAAGAGCTAATACCTGAAAACTCTCCATAATGTGCAGTGTGTTCTTAAAAATTTGGAAGAAACTGGACAAGTGGATGACAAATGATGATCTATCCAGATCAACAAACAGTATCTGAAAGTCATGTCCTTAAGAAATGCGGGGGGGATCCAGCAAACACCTGACACACAACCTGAGGTGCATCTGAATCCACCTATCATTCACTGAATCTTCATCAGAAATGGTCTGAGTGGAAGGGTGGCTGTCAAGAAGCCATTCTTAAAGAAGGGAAACAAAGAGAAATGGTAGAGGTGTGTCAAATTACACAAGGACTGAACTGATGGAGTGATGAATCCAAATTTGAAACTTTTTGTTCAAATCATCATCAGTATGTACGGAGGTGGTCAGGAGAGGGGTACAACAGTGAGTGTCTATAGCCATCTGTAAAGCACGGTGGAGGCCCCGTCATTGTTTGGCGCTGCATTTCAGCCATGTTGTTAGGGACTTTCTCAAAATTGATGGAATTAATTATGCAGAAAAATGGCATCAGATTTTGATTCACCATGCAAAGCATCTGATTGGCAACAGCTTCATGTTGCTGCATGACAGTGATCCCAAACACAGTGACACACAATGGAGCACTATCAGTCATGGACTGACCTGTCTGGAGCCCCGAGCAGTGTGGGATCATCTTTACAGAAAACGGAACAAGACAGCCAACATCCAAAGAAGAGCTCTGAATGTCATTCAAGAAGCCCGAAGAAGTATTCGTGAAGACTACTGCATATATTTCTTATTTTCCTAACAAAGTATAAAGAAATAAGGGGTGCACAGATATAAAGAACTGTTTGTTTACAGGCATGGCTATCAGTGGGTAAATCAGTCCTGCAATACATCCCCCATTCATGAATATCATGATGTTTAGTTTTTTGTTGAAAATATTATAGCTGGTATCTAATAATTCAACAGTTTCCATATCAGTATAGATCAGATGGATTGTAAACTACAGCATTAATGGCCATAAAGTTTGATCTGAGCCTCTCTGTAACAATATCACTGAGTGCACAAGTCTTTTCTAGATTTACCTCTCAAACCTACAGTGCATTTAGTGCACTGTGTAAATGGAACAATTAAAATAATAACTTTGCACATTGGTGTAAGAAATAGAGATTTATTTGGCCACGTAACAGAGACAAAGATGTGGTGCTTGTTTTTTAAGAAGTCGTTTGATTAACCCAGGCAGATTATCTTTAAAATGTGCAGTGTGGAGTCACAGGCCAAGCCTTTGGTGGTCAACATTTTTGCACAACAGCTCGTGATCTCCAGCAATGAGAGAGGGGTGTAATTTGTATTTGACTCTTAGCTCTAATCTCTGTTAAAATGAGCAGCTTCCCATTAATGTCCCCACAGGCTAGAAGGAAATTACAAGCTCTTCTTTTTACACTGAGCCATATACGGTAATTACCTTTGCAAGAGACTGGGAGACACTATGAATCAAAGGCATGCAAGCTTCTCATGTCTGCTGTAACCACTGTGCAACACACCCCCCTCTACAAAGACAAAACCACGAGCTGACCGGATGAAGACCCCCCCCCCATAATAAGATAAAAACAAATGGACCGACTGATCATCCCTCATCCACTCTTGGACCGGCCACAAGGAAATGTTAGCTCTTTATCCCTCTGCTACTACTCCGAAATCAGCCAGAGATACACCCGGAAATCCAGCACAGTGCGGCCATTCCCCGTTGAAAAGCACACACGGCTCGGTCTGCCACAAGTTTGAAGCGAGCACCCGGAAACAGGCGGCGGTGTTCACGGTCTAACTGGGTTAATCATTCAATACCGGGGGATCAATCCACCGCATACCGGGCACAGACAGGGGTGTGACAATACGAGAGGGGCAACATGCAAGCTAGCGAGGGGGGATAACGCTGGAGCAACATTTCTCTCCCGGCAGACATGACACATCAAAACGAAACCGTGTGGGGATGCTTCGTGAAATATTTCACGGCAGCTACCTTTGTGCATCTGCGTCCCGTCACGCCAGCCCCGGAGCTGCCGTGGGGGGGTTCACTGTGTGTCTACCAACAATAACACGGCCTCCTGACACAAGCTCAGCCCGGGCGAACCGGTAGACAAACGCGAAGTGTTTTTAACCGCTCCACTGGCTCCCTAACACAGTAGTCTCGTTATTAATAAATAACCAGAGGACTGCTTATGTCCGCCGTGCCTGCAGCACCACGGGTCCCGGTGACGCGGATGCTAACAAAGGCCCGAGAGCTGTCTGGAGCGGAAGACCGACACAACGGGAGGAAGGAGGCAGGCAGCAGAAAGGGAGGCAGCCGCTTCAGCCTCGCAAAATACTCCCGTTTAGCGCCCTCTCAGAGCCGCAGTAACGACAATACCCACACCGAAGCGTGCATAAACACCCCCCCGAGCTGCCGCGACTGCTAACGAGGCGATACTCACCGGCGGAGAGGGTGGATGGTCGCGGATTTCAGCCCCAGTTTCTCTCTGATACCCCAGGCTTTCACTCCGACAACATGGCGGCTCGACGGAGGAGCAGGCAAGAGCGCTGCATGACGGGAAGGGATGAGAGCGAGCGTACGGTTCACTGCGCCAACCGGGAGGGGAGGGAAGGAGGGTCACACCGGACCGGTCCCTTTGTTATGCATGTTTGTAGCGTGCTTGCACTGCGGGGCGTGTTTATTATTGTTTTACCTGCATCCCCTTCACTTGTCTGTTAGCTAAAGGCGAAAAAGGTAAATGATTTAACAGAAGTTAGCTTCTCTGTTCCTCTTTTACCTCAAACAGAATACGTCACTAATTAAATTTAACTTAATGAAATTGTGATGTTACAATAAATACTTTATATGTGTGCTTAACGTAAAAACGGATGTAAAAAATGTTTTTAAATATATATTTATGGCGCTATCATCCGCTGCTACAGTCCTCCTTTACTGTGGACTGTACACAATACACCGGGGTCTCCACGGTAACGGGGTGCGCCACAAGGCCAGCCAGTGCGTGGCTCCCGGACGTTCCGTTACACCTCCGGAATGTGGGCAGACGGCGTGAAAAGGGGACAGTGAGCGGCCCACATTACAAAAACACCTCAGTGGGCTTTTGGGAATGTGCCAGTGGCGACACCGTGTCTGCAGACCGGAGAAAACGCCATCCGCACGCACCCGCGCGCGGATGACGTAATGGGTACAGTAGATAATGGCTACCCTTAAAGAAAATGTATTGGGGATCATATGGGACAGTTGAAATAAGATTTTAATTTACAATGTTTGAAATAATACCTCTATCATATCAGTTCCACTGAGGAACATGGTCAAGCTGTTGTGTATTATCTTCTCTTTTTTCATGATAATTAAATCACACTATAGTAATACACACTTACAGATACAGCTGCTAATCTTCCCATAAAACTGCTGTGAAAATTATTTTGAAATTCAACTTAATTACTTGAAATACACTAACCAGCCACTTTATTAGATATACTTAGCCATCACAAGGTAGGACCCCCTTTTTGCCTACAAAGCTTTCTAAATTTTTCTTGGTATACATTGAACCAGGTGCTGGAAACATTCCTCAGAGATTTTGGTCCACATTGACATGACAGCATTGTGTGCTGGAAATCTCCTGTTCTACCACATCCCAAAGGTTCTCTATTGGATTGAGATCTGGTGACACTGGAGGCCATTTGAGTACAATTAACGTATTGTCTTGATCAACAACGGTTAAAATTATTTGAGTTTTGGACATGCCATCAGAAGATGGATACACAGTACTCTAGCATTTAAACAAAGCTGGAATCATGGGGCTCAAAGTGTGCCAAAAAATCTCCCCCACACCCCAACAGCCTGAACCATTGATACACGGCAGGATGGGTATGTGCTTTCGTGTTGCTTGCACCAAATCCTGACCCTACCATCCAAATGCGGCAGCACAGTTCTGGTGAACTCCTGTAAACTGCAACCTCCGTTTCCTGTTCTTAGCTGACAGGACCTGATGTGGTCTTCTGCTTCTGTAGCCCATCTGCTTCAGAGATGCTCTTCTGCATACCTTGTTGTAACGACTGTTTATTTGAGTTTCTGTTGTACTCTGGCCAGTCTCCTCTAACATTTGACATCAACAGGGCATTTTCACCTAGAGAACTTCTGCTCACTGTAGATTTTCACTTTTCCAGACCACTCTCTGTAAACCCTGGAGATGGTTGTGCAGTGGCTCAACAGTTTCTGAAATACTTCAACAACTATGCCTCCTTCAAAGTCACTTAAATCATCTTTCTTCCCCATTTGTTTAAATTTCAGGAGCTAATCTTTACTATATCTTCATGCTTAAGTTCGCTGGGTTTTTGCCATGTGATTGGCCAATTAGAAAACAAACATTTGAACAGATGTACCTAATAAAGTATGAAGTAAAGGACATTATAATCCATTAAATGTGAGTAATAAACATTAATATCGGTTTAAAATGATATAAGTAATGAAAATTTACAGTGACTGTATTTTGAAATGTAATTCTGTTTAGTAGTTCAAGTTTTCTTAAAATGAAATTAATGTCATTTTACTTTGAAATTCACTCAACATCTTCATTAGTAGATCCCAGTTCACCAGCGTAGGCATACAACGAGTCAACTCACGGGTACTGATGCTTTTAAAATGTCACGCTCTCGTTTTGAGATATTGTGTGTGTATTGTGTACAGTCAAATCCTCATTGCAGAACATCAGCCCAGCTGGGTGCATCATTTGAATAACACTCCTAACTAATCCTCCAAATGATTCAGCGCCCTATAATCCCAATATTATTACAATGTAATCAAAGGATGGAAAGCACTCAATTTATTAAAACCTTCCTGGGCGAGACAAATGAGTCTGCACACACACACACACACACACACAACAGGAGCCACATTTCATGTAGAAAGTGTAGTTTTATTATTTCAAACTTCTCCTTAACACCCGAGAAGGTTTTCACCTCATACCGGTCTCCCTCCTTCCCTTTTCCTTTTTCCAGTTACATCTACAAAAACTACTCAGAGCACATCACTGTGTATGGTACATTTTCCTCCTCTATCGCCATGCTCTGGTGGGGAAATCGGCAAATGAGCTGCAGGAGTGGACGTAGCTCGCGAGATGACGGTGGTGGGGAATATTAGCTGCAGATGGGCCTAAAGGAAGGCAGCGTGTCGATGTAAGCAAAACGAGAGGACGAGAGAAACAGGTACGAAGGAAAAAAAGTCTGGACGTGTAACCCTCTCGTCCCACCAAGTCCCAGCCACCCGCCCCCACCCTTTTTGTTTGTTTTTTTTCCCTAAATAGAACCAACAATAACAATCATTGGCTGGTTATTTACATGCACAGTGTCCCCCCCATTACCACCCCATAGACACACTAATGCCTGATCCCAAAGCCATCTGCTGATCAACAGTGTCACAATATGTTGAATAGATTTTCCTGAAAATCAATTTCACTTGATTTCAGATGTAAGCCAAACCTATAATTAAAAAAAGACAAGGCTGGTGATATTCAATGGGAAAGAAAAAAAAAGAAAGACCAAAAACAGCAACGAAATGAGCCTTTTCATAAATATTGTCCATGTTGTCAAAGCGCTCTTGTACAAAACTATTAAAAACCCCATCAGGGTTTTGATGATGCACCCAGCTGGGCCACGCCACTGCACTGAACTGCACTTTTTTGTCACAACAATGCTGGGCACTGTAGTTTATTTTAAACACGCACCTCTCTCTCACTGTAAATACTACCAGGGCATAAAAATAGTTTCCACAAACGTGCTCTTTATTGCTAAAGAAACTACAGCGTGCAGCTGTTGTAGGAAAGCACAGTAAAACCAACCAGTGCGGGGCGCTACAGGAAACCTACTGAAAGACGTTTTTTGGTCTTTTCATGTTTGACCTTGTATTTACCGTAATAAACAAGTGAAATATCGCCTGCCTTATCTTTTAAGGAATTCACACTTTTCTGTGTGTTTTGGGACCTCAGCAGTGGCCTCGGCTGGAAGGTGAAAGCGAGGAAGGAGGAAGGGGAGATGGCTTTGGGAGCGGGAATCGTAATCGACTGCTCTACACATCACCACGTTCTAAAAACAACAACAGGTACGAGCCGTGCCTCTTTTTTATTAGGTGACCCCCCCACCCACACCCTACCCCCCCCACCCACATTAACAAGCCCAACCCCACCCACAAAACAAAACAAAACAAAACAAAACAAAACAAAACAAAACAAAACAAAACAAAACAAAACACAGGGGCACCAAGTGGTAAGAGTCCAGGGTGCAACTGCAAAGCACCAGCTAGTCCTGTGGAATTACACAATCGTACACACACACACACACACACAGCACTGGGAGTGTTGAGAGCTGGCAGTTTAGTGAACTGTCCCCTCGGTGAGGCCAGCTCTTGTTCTATGAATCTCTTCTCCCCTCGCCTTGCCTCCTGCGTCGCCTTCCTCTCGTCATGCCGCCTGGCATGCTGGTTCTTCCCTGAGCTCTGTACATTCTTTTCAGGGACATTTTTTTTTAACTTTCTCATACACACATACACACACACACACACTCCCTCTGGGTGGGGTTAAGTCCATTCCTCAGGTAAACTGTGACAGAGTGAGTCCATCCACAGTGACACCATCAGGGTTTGGCCTGAAGGGGGTGCTACCAACA
Source organism: Pelvicachromis taeniatus (assembly GCA_015108175.1). Classification (NCBI taxonomy): domain Eukaryota; kingdom Metazoa; phylum Chordata; class Actinopteri; order Cichliformes; family Cichlidae; genus Pelvicachromis; species Pelvicachromis taeniatus. The sequence continues at coordinate 11,704 of VURO01051039.1, read as the reverse complement.
GTTAACCAGCCCTGCAGGGGTAAAGAGAGGATAGCACGTCAGAATATGCTGCACTTTGACATAACTGGATTTTTTTTTTAAAAAGGCACTTGCACTGATTTTACTCATGAAGTTTGAATTTTGTGTCATGAAACTGCTCTGCCAAAAAAACAGTCCTGTAATTTTCAAAGGCAGGTTTTCATGCTTTAACGTGAAAACTGTTATAATATTAGAATAAAATTGTATTAAGGGTTATGTTTTTTAAGCTTGATACAAATGTATGGAGTTAAATTAGCCTAAAAAAGGTTACAAACAAGCGCAAACTAATACTTACAAACATGTGCAAGGATCCCAAACAAATACAAATCAACACATGAACAGATGTGAAACTGTTTATTACAAAAGAGTACATCAAAACCTTAATAAATACTGATTGTTAATGCACAGATATTAATGTGCAACCACAAATCTGATCATTTTTACTTTAAAAAAGCTGCCATTTATTCACGAGGGGTCGCCACAGTGAGCAGCTCTGCATGTTTGATTTGGCAGATTTTTTTAAACATTTTTTTTGCACAGGATTAACACAGTCAAGTTCAGTGGTTCGATTCCAGGTGGAGACACAAATAACCTTTGGGGTTGTGTCAGGAAGGTCATCCGGTGTAAAACTCTGCCAAATCAAACACACAGAGCTGCCAGCTGTGGTGAGTAGCCCAATGAAGCCCATCCTGAGAAACCCCAAAGGGACAGTCTCCTCCCGGGATCAAACCAGGGAGCTTTCACTCATTAGGCGACAATGAAAGCCACTACACTACACATATGCCAGTCTTTTCGCTCATTTAAGAACTTTGCCTGATATGGACAGATCATGTGATGTGTGCACTCATTGTTTTGACACATTTTTCACATTGTCAGCAGTTTCACAAGCTGCGTTCAAGTCCTAGTAAAAAATTGGACATCAGAGGCTTGTAAATGAAGATGGATTTTGTCTCATTCACGTAGCTTCAGGGTTAAACCTGGGTTTTCAGTACTACGAAGATATTTTGCTTCTTACCGGAGCTCCGGAGCAGGTTAAGTTCCAGATTAGAGATCAGAGGGTATGAAATCACCACTGACAAATAAATCAATTCTCCAGCAAATTATATCATCATTCCTGGAAGATCCCATGGACCTCTGTGCGTGGACAGCATGAGGATCAAACATTTGCATTTCCCTGATAATTGATAATAAATATAGATTCTTATATTTTTAATATAGATTTTCATCACCAGTCTGGAGTAGGTGACACTCACAGGGGTCATTTTCTGTGGAAGAAAACTCCTATGATCCCATATGATTGCGGAGAGATGCCCTGGGTATTCTGAACTCCCTGGCCTTCCTTTGGATTGTAAGAAAAACTAACTACAAGGCTACATGTCTGGATATATATGCATTTGTTAAAGAGTTTTATGTTTGTTCAAATTGCTTTGCATTCGTGTGTGGATTGGAGAACGTGAAAAGTACTCACAAAAACGTTGTACACATTTGCACATTTTCATCATCCCTTTGAGACTAACTTAACTCCATACAAATTAGGGACTAAAAACAGATCCTCACTCAGCTTGACTGCGCTACATTTGGCCAACACCATTACACAATAGCAGCGCTATAATGTTGGAATAGTGCTTGAAAGATAAACAATAAAAGCAGCATAAACAAAGATATTAAAATAGAAGAAATTTGGAGAAGATTGCTGTAACTCACGTGTAAAGAGGCTGCAGCTGCAGATGAGAGGACTTCTGAGGAGGCTGGTAGCCGTAAGAATCGAACCCACCAATGAAATCAACTTCATGAGAGGAGAAAGAAAGGGATGACATCATTCCACTTTCCCTTAAACTGTGTGTGTGTGTGGGGGGGGGGGGGGGGGGGG
>VURO01051033.1:76861-98483 GCA_015108175.1 Pelvicachromis taeniatus | reverse complement strand
TAGTAGCCCGGGCACTTATTTAAAAAGTTATCCGGCTGGCCCGGCGTTTAAAAGAGACCGGCTCTTATTCCCTTCTCAGACAGAATTGTCGCGGAAGTGAGAGGGAAAGAGGACCCAGGTGTGGTTTGTAGACTGAGGTGAAAAGACAGTGTGTTTACTTACAGTGCTCCAAAACGTATTCCAACAGTTCACAAATAATGCAGTTCCCAATTGTGCTCCTCCTTTGCTCCCGAGTGTCTCCTTGTCTGTGGTAGCCCAGTGCACGAGTGGTGCTCCCCGAAACTTCTCTCCGCCCGACTCTCCAGGAGAGGAAGTAGACGACCAGAAAATCACAGTTAGCAGGTTTGCTAGCCGACAGTTCCAGTTCAGTGTAATAATCCCACTTTGACGGTCACCATGCATCCAGCTTAAATGCCGCTGGTCGTAGATGACGGCTGATTGGAAACAGCTGGCCGAGTGCCTGTTTGGAACCACCTTATTTACAGTATTTACAATAAGAGTTTGCACTGTGTGTATTTATTACACTGTGTGGCCCTCAGTTGTGTTTGTCACGGCTCGGCTCATAGACCAAAAAGAGGGAAAAAACAATTAAATAACTAGAACTTGCTTTTCAGCAAGAGAGTTGTATAAAGCACACAGGCCCTATAAACAGGAATCATGGGATCAAATGTGAAAGAAACCATGCTGTTAAAACTGGTAAACTAGTCATTGTAGGAGGGTTTGTCTACAGGAAGATGGAAGCATTTATAGCCCAGCTCACTCAGCCAGATGCAGCCAGTTACTGCCCATTTAGGGCCTGCAGAATAAAGCACAATGCAATCTACCCAAACGGAGAAATCTAGTGACAACAGGGTCAAGAGCCACTGGTCTGTAGCCTACAGTGACATCTTGTGGCTTAGGACTTGCCCGTCATTCTCGTCTTTCACTTAAACAACATAAACGTTTGCATAGAAACTGAAATTTTACCAGTCTATTCATAAAAACGTTGTGCAGTACAACAGGGCTGTCAAACTCAGTTTACATTATGTGCTTTGATCTGAAGTAGGTGCGGAGCAGTAAAACTCCCCTCTGCCAGTGTAAAGACGTTTACTTACACATTTAATCTCTTAGATTTCTTAATATAGGAAAAAGAAGAGTGATGTCAGCAGTGTGTCTCAGTTTATCTACATGCCACAGAAATGCTGCTGTTGCTAATTAAATTATAATAAATAAATGAATTAAAATGAATGAAATTTGTAAAATTACAGAAAGTTCTGGTAGTTCATTGCTGTCTTGTAAGTATAAAATTGAAAGTTTCCTTTTTCCCCCCACTCTGGACCCACTGTAAAAAGAATAAAAAATAAACTCTGAAGTTTCTGTCATAAGGGGGAAAAAAACAGGATCTTTTCTCTTTAACTGTTTAATTATTACTTAATTACTTTGGTGAAGTATGAATGGTGAAGGAGAAGGTATGCATCAGTAGGAAAAGCTGTAAAACATATTAAAATACACTTAAAAATCTAAAGTTTATGCACTTCTTTCAAACATTTCCCAAATATGTCCAGTAGGCCAGATTGGAATCTTAACTGGGCCCATCTTTTGGCCCTTGGGCCTCATGTTGGACACGCCTGCAGTGCAACCTTTTAATACTACTGAACTAAAAGTTCAACAATATTAAACTCACAAAACGAGTACCCTTTGAACTCAAAGAATACCTGTTTTGTAGATGCATGCACTATGCTGATTTCACCTCTAGAGGGTGCTGCTGTTTAGGAAACAGGATTTGGTTTAAAGCTTCAGGACGTGTAAGGTCACTGGCCTTCACATGAATGAGTTTCTTCCGCTTTGAATAGATGCCTCACAGCATGCATCTAATGTTATGTTTTCTGCCAATTATGACAGGAGAAAGCAGCAATTCTTTAGATTCGAGAGGACTGAACCAGAGGAGAAACCCATATTAAAGAAAATCATCTTTTAAAAAAACATTACATGGATGTAAAAAAAACGTTAATACGTTATTCGGTAAAAACAGCTGAAGTTAGATCGATAGATGTTAAGCCGACAGCAGCAATTTTTGATGCTAACATGTGGTAAATAGCATCACTGCCTTCAGAAACATTAAATCTGCTCTGGTAGGTAATGTGAGGCCGCCTGCTGCTGTCGTCCCGTCTCTTCTCTACAATCTGGTCAAAGCTTAAACTGATTGCCGGATTTGAGATTGAAAGAAAAGCTGGTCGAACCAAATAGGTGATGACCCCAAATTCTTATTTCTCCCTCCCCCCTCCGCCTCACCATTGCTCCTCACCCACCCCTCCAGATATACCCTATTTCATTTTTCATCATTTTCACCCCCGAGCCCCCCCTCCTCCCCTGCTCCATCCGAGATGAAGATTTGGCTCTGCTCATCCATCCGGCCCCCGTGCAACCACTGTAATTCAATTTTTCCAATCTTTCTAATCTAAAGATTTGGTTTTCATTTTTCTAATACTATCAAGGCCAAAGGGAAAGGGGTGGGGGTGAGGATGTGGTGGTGGGTACACAACTCGGGCCCCATTTATGAATATTGCAACCTTGTTTTACTCCTTGCTTAATTACTAAGAGACTTTGTTGAACTTGTCCCTCCCCCACTCTTTGTCTCTATTCTCTCTTTGTCGTAGTGTCACTTTTAGCCCATCCTCCTTTTCTTTTTCCACTCTTTTTTTGTTTTTGGTTTGCTTTCTCTTTTCTTTTCTATCTCTCTTTCCTTTGTGTCCCCCTCGAGTCATACCCGAAGTCCTAAATCATTACGATTATTTGGCTCTAGGAGGGGCAGCGGAGCGTATGGGGAAATTGTTAAATCCATGATGGATTACGATGTCCAGATTGTCGTTCTGAATTAAAGAAAACAATAAGGAATATATGAAAAAGAAATATAAAAAAACAATCATAAGTAGATTTAGTTCTCAAGGAGAAACTGTGTTATAATGACAAGCCGGTGTCTGGGGTGGGGGGTGTGGCAGGACTGCATTCAATCATTGAATATCGTCTCGGCGCGTCTTCTTAAAATCTTTTGCTGGTAACACACGGCCGAGGTTATCTGAGACCAGCGGACACTCAATTTAGGCTCCCATCAGGAAGGCATGCGGCAGCCATGTTGTTTGTCAGTTTGTGTTACTGCCCTCTTCCTTCAACTACCTGGAGAGCAAAGGAGACTTGTAATAGCTCTATCTGCTGCAGTGTATGCGGGTATGTGAGCTAACCATTGTGCCTCCTAATATTTAGTGGATTTTATTTTCACATTGGCTTCAATTTTGGACATTTACCAAACTGCTCATGTGTCTCTGTGCAATATTAGTTAGCTTTCCCAAATTTCTAACAAATTTGTTATCCAAAAACTGCCAAATAAAAATAAAGGCCAAATAATATGCATTTCCACACACAGCTGCAGTTGCACAGACACAGCTGGGTGATGCATTGAAACGACACCAGTTAAACTCCTTCGCTGTGCTTTATGAGGACAAGAGTGCTGAAGCGTGTAGCGGTTCATTCTGGTTAATGGAGACCAACAGGCATGAACTCTGATACATCACTGATGAAGTAAATGGAAACATTTGTGTGTGCGCGTCGTATATAAGCTTGTGGTCCAAAGATGGCGGGGAGAAGAGCGGGTACGTTTGAGGAAAAGTCGGATTAGTAAGAGGGAAGAGTATGTTGTCTCTGGGGAGATTATGTCCTTAAGTGACCAAATGCTAAAACTCTGATTAAATTTATGAAACAGTTTTTTTTGTTCACTCCTGGCATGTGGTCTTATTTTGAGCATCTCTGGTATTTGGTCTGTCTTTGTACTAGAAAAGTGTAGTATTTAGCAGTTTGCTGGAATATAGAACTTGTCGTGTTTTGGTCATTGTTATTAGTAGTAGTACATTATCTGTTGTATCTGCACACTGTTTATTAACATAGTCATAGTCAGCATGATGTCACCAGGGTGGTTTGTGAAATAGCTTTAAGCTCTGTCAGAGACTGACATTACCAATAAGTTTGATGTGTCATATGGCCCTCTTCCTATTGAAAAAAACAAAAGTTGTATCCAAGATGGCCGACTTCTAAATGGCCACCATGGTCACCACCCATCTTGAGGAGTTTGATCCCTCACATATACTGATGTGCCACAAACAGGACTTTAGTATCACCAACCATTCCCATTTTGTTAAGGTGTATCCATATAAATGGCCCACCCTGTAGTTATACTGTTTACACTGGTAACACAAATCATCCCATGGTCAAAGGCTACATGGAAGCACATCACGTATTTATGCTCTTACAGACACCTGTTACCCTGGTCTTAATGAAGACTTGGACCACTCATGTTTTTGTAGTCGGTACCTCGGTCCTATACTGAGATAACCGATCTGGTGAGTGAGTACAGTTGTTGTCAGTGTCAGTTGTCAGTCTGTTTGAAGTTGCTGTCATGTTTTTGGTAGCATTTGCTTGCGTCCGTGTCATCCTGTCTGTAAGCACAATGGCTCAAAACATTTTGAAACTCATTTAATACTGTATTTCTTACTTTCTTACTTACGCCTTCGTTTGTGTTGACAACATATAGGGAATGATAAATGGGGCCAAATAGGGTCAAACGTTAATAAAATGTATTTTATCTTTAAAACTATATTGAATTTTTTGTATTGGTAATGAGGAAATGATATTGGCGTATAGGGATTGTGAATGACATCTGCCTTTCTTTCAAGCTGATTTGAAAATGTGTTACATCTTTAACACAATGTATTGTAAAGAGAACGAGAACGAGCTGCCTTGGCCGAGGTGTATGCTCTCTGAGCGCTTCTTGTTTTGATTTTAATAAGGATTTAAATTTCTTGTCTTTCGATTATATTACTTTTGATTAGAAAAGTATGTTTAACACCCCAACAGAGAGTGATGAATTTACTGGGTGATGCCCTCAAAGGCTGGAGAAATGTGCTCAACATTGCCCCTACAGGCTAAAGACTAAACACATGGACAATTTCTCTGTTGGTATCTCTATGTGTATCTCTATACTCCAGTGGTGTGAACTGGAATTGGCTGGGCCGCACTATGACTTCTGGGATATGGTGGGCCACGTAGGATACACCAGAACCATCCTACAAATTCGGGGAAATGTAGGCCGCATTTGTACGAGTCTACGAATTGGGACAGCCTACGTCTCTGTGACGTAATCGGCCTACAAATGTGGCCCACGAGGGATGCGTCCTAGGAATTGAGAGACAGCCTTCAAGACATGTTGAGGAGGTGAATTAGCCATTTAAATCAGGTGTGTTGGATCAAGGACGCATCTAAAACCTGCAGGACACCGGCCCATGAAGCCTGGAGTTGGCCACCGCTGCTCTAAGCCAATACACATCATTGTATTTTTAATGTCTTTTGCCCGTTTATATAAAGGCCTTTTGTTACTTTTCTAAACCTACCTTTTACATCTGGACTCTTCTTGTGCCAGTGTGCTTTTGGGACACCAGTAGCTCTCCGTTAGCCCTGAGTTTAACTTGAGTTTAACCCATTTTGGTTTTATTTGATTTGTTTGGATTGTTTTGCCACATATAAATAAAATGATACTTGAGTTTCACTCACAGAAATCACTCTCATAGTTTGATAATATAATTACTCATAATGCAACCCATAATATTTGCACCAAAACTGCAAAGTGATGGCTAGCACTTAATCATGCAATTTTTTAAAACCTTAACAGAAAAGACAGAAAAATCATGTCTGATATAGCTGTCATGCCAAAGTTGTTGCTACCACAAGAGGTTTTGGCAAAATTAAACATTTTCTTACTGTTATTATAATAATAATAATAATGATTATTAAAAAATCAACACAGGGGGCGGTGTCTTTGTCACTACTCGGGTTGGCTGTTTTTTACATACAGTATTAGTTTAGCTGTGGTAAGGTTCAGAGAAAGATCATCTGTAGAGTTTCAGATTATCATAAAACACCGCTCGGCTTCTGTTTTCTATTACCACCATAATTTGATCACACGTGTGTGCTCACTTGGAGCTAACCTAATTTGGGTTACTGGGGTTTAATCAGACAAAGATAAACGTTGCAAATGTTGGTGCATTTTGGCTTAATGTGTAAAAATATCTGAATCAGTTACATGAACTGACCACAAAAAACAAAAAAAGCCCACAATAACTTTGCTGTGCTCTACTTTATTCAGTAGTGATCCTTAAGGCTGATGCAATGTAATCTGCCAGTAATTTAATAACACTTTATTTCCGTCATGTGTTTGTCTCTGTTATCCTCGTCAAAGGTTCAGCTTGTGTGAGAAAAACAATACCTTTGGCTTGTGTTTTCTGTCCCTGTTGTAGTGCCCGACTCCGGTCTGTTTTCACTTCATCTCATATGGACTGCCAAGAAAAGGCAGAGAGCAGTAAGAGTATTACATGGCAATATGCATCAGCGTGTCCTGCTGAATTATACAGAAAAGTGCGCTGGCACTGTAAGAGGCTTAGAGTAAAAAAAAACCAAGCAAACAAAGAAAATGCTTGGCACTTATATATACGTTGTTTAATTGATTGATGTTTGTTTTCATTTGGAAGGACAGTTTGTGTTGTTTTTTGTGGTTGTTGGATTTTGTAATTAACTTCTTTCCATTTCTTCTAAGTGACAGAAAAAATATTGTAAATATTGTTAAAATTCCTGGATTTTGATGTTGTGATACAATTTTTATGGCACCTCCAGACAATTCTTGAAAGCTGATTTTAAAGTTTGGCTTCATCTGCTGAAAGATTTTTGTCACATTTCTATTTCAATTGAAGCTTCTTTTGTTTTTCAATCAATTAAAAAATATCACCCAATCCATGATGGTAGTGTGAGGTTTACGAAAGTATCTTGATACAGAGGCCTGGACTTGTTTCTATTGTGGACAGCTTTTCTAACCCTCCTTTAAGTGCCAGATTTTCTCACTGATCCAACCCAAAGAAGGAGAGAAAAATCCTGTGTTGAGACCGTTGCAGTGAAGTAAAGAGTTGTAGTGGCGTTATTGAGTTGTGCATTTGTGCATTTATAACAATTCTCTTTACAACCAACTCTACTAATGCTCCAAGAATGTTGCTTTTACCTAGAAATAATAATAATAGTAAGAATGTCACTTTTACTTAGAAATTCAGAAGAAATTCTGAAGAGTACGCAGAAATTCAGAATTTCTGCGTACTCTTAAATACCTCTGCATAGTTGTCAGACACGGGGGGGGTGATGTTAAAAATATCAAAGAGCTGTTTCATGTCTTCTTCTCAATAATGCTTTCTACATTACATACAAGTTCCACAAAAAAAAAAAAAATATTGCAAAGTCCGAATTGATGACCAAGCTCCGCAGGTACTCATCAGAGAGCGTTGGCTTGCTAAACTAGTGCACGTCAATGAAAATGGTGAGATTGTAGATTTTATGTTAGCCACTGATGCATCTCTCCCCACCAGCGTTAAATGTGTGATGCATTTTAAAGTAATGCTTTTAATGCAAATAAAAAGTTTTTCATGACACAATAGAATAGCTTGTTATTGAGAACTGTATTCACAATAACACATTCAGTATAACACCTAATTACATTATGCCATATGTATGTATGTGTGTATATGTATGTGTGTGTACGGGGAAACAGCATCTTACTGTACTGAATTCAGTAATTACATTACAGTTACTGTACTTGTAATGGTTCTTCAGTTATCTGAGGAAAAAAACATCAAACTTACCTAAACTTACCTTTTTCTTCCTGCATCTTTGCGCCTCATTCAGCCGATTTGGCAAGGAGGAAAATGGTGGAGCGGCCTAAAACCTTTTACAGAGTTTAGATTTGGACATTTCTTTTATCTTCATTGCAAGAAAGCGCAAGAACATGATGGTAAAGTGCAAACTGCATCCAGGACAAAAACAACTCAACTTTGGCTTTTTGCAAGCATTTGCACAAACATGCTAACACACGACTAGCAACGAATCCTTTGTAACATGAAAGCTAAGTGTATGCCAAGCCCAGGCCTGCAGTCAGCGCAGTAATCAGCAGTCAGGCGTGCAGCTCTTTAGCCATCAGTAATATCTGTGCAAGTTTCTAAAGTACAATCACTGTGGCGATCGCTTCAAAGTCTCTTTTGGCTAATTTTCAGCTAATTTTGGTTGTAGGTTTTGTGCTCATATTAAAACACTAAATGATTGTATTTTTGTCTTCATTAGGATTGGGATTTGTGTTTGTGTGTGTGGAAATCTTAAAGGTGTAGCATCTTTTCTTACGGAGTTTATTTGTCTCACTGAGATTAAAAAGCTCTCTTTGAAGAGTGACCTGGCCAACTGAGACTTGACCCGTTGGTGTAGGCATTTAGACATAAATCAGGTTTACCGGACCAAGAATGAGTGAGATGCCCTGGCCTTCACCATAACTTAACCCCACATGAAATGGTTTGGGATTACTTGGCCTGTAATGTAAGTGGTCGCCATATGTGGAAACTCTTCAAACTTCTGCCAAAGTTTCAGGTGATAACGTCACGATGAATGCAACGCCTGGATCAAAAAGTTGAAAGAAGAATCTAAAATTTCCAGACATATCATATTTTGTTTGAACTTTACTGTTTAGTTCATAGTTAACAAGCCTTGTTGTATTGCTCTGTTCTTAACTAGATGTGTCCAACATGTTGACCAGCACTGCTCAAGCTTTCCTTTTAAAGTCCAATGCAGTGTTTTACAGACTGAATTTACTCGTCGTCTTCAGTTTATATTGTTGCACTAATGATTGGAAAAAATAATTGGTGACGGCGGAATGTGAATAATCTAAACCCTCATAGGAAAAATGGCCATGGCTCATAGTGATTTACAATGGCGCATGCCAACCTGAAAGCTTGACGTTGTTCTAACTTTGCTGTCCTCCTTCGACCCCATTGTTTCACCTCAGACTTGCTTAGCTGCCAGTTGACAGCTGCCCACAAGTGTCTTTGTGTGTGTCCGTTTTATTTTCCATGCTCCGTTCCCTCAGTCCTCAGCTGACCTGCCAGTGAACCTTGACCACTGCAAGTTCAAAGAATCTGCACAAGCTTATTTGTAGTCTGTTTGTGTGTGGACAGATAAGTACAGGAGGCCTGAGATTCCTCCCCTTCGGTCGCTCCTCTTTAATACTAGTTACCAAACAGCCCATTATTTTCATTTATCTTCTTCTGCTCGTTGATTTCTTTTTTTCATTATGCTTAAAAAACCATTTTTTTCTTCTTCTTTATTGTAACTTTACTCTTCTACTTCAAGCAGTTGCTCTCTTGTATTGTTATTTACAGCGTCTGTGTGTGTTTCTGAAGAGGGGTCTTCCAGGAGCTCTTTCCACGTCTTGATAAATGAAATTCCTACACCCACTCTGCGGTTTTAACAATGGCATAGCACAAATACTTAGCTTAAGAGACTGGGCCCATTATTAGTCTTCAGTCACATGCGTAGTTTTCCACAAGCACCACATGCCTTAAGATTTTTTCTGAAGGTCTTCTGTAGGACAAGAAGCGCCTCTCAGGTCTCGTGTAAGATCTTTGCTGGTGTTTCTTAAGGAGATCACTTTCAGAAACTGTTTACTGGCTGTGTTTTTTTGTGGAGCTTGCCATTTCTTTTGTTATCCTGTTGTTCAGTTCCCTCAACTTCAACTATACAAGTGTTTTTACATTTTTTAAAAATGATGACATTCAGCAATATAAAGGTCCGCACTGCTAAACCAAACCAAAGCCAAACACATGCTGACACTGAGACAAGATTAGGACCAGAGATGGGCATGTAATCAGATTACTTTTTCAAGTAATGAGTAAAGTAAGGGATTACTATTGTAAAAAAGTAATTTGATTACTGTTACTTTCCCATAATCACGCTGCGTTACTGCGTTACTAAACCGTGATTTTGTTTGTGAGAGTGTCTCATGACAATGATGTACGAGCGTGCGACGTCCGTGTGTAAAGCAACAATCGATAATATGGAGTGAGGAAGAGAGTACGACCATGCAGCATTTAAAGCGTGGTAGTACTCACATTACTTGGAGTTTGATTCCATGAAAAGTGACAAAAACATTAGCGTCCGCTGTAAACTCTGCGTGGGAAGAAAACTTCAAATCTGAGCAAGCACCGAGCACGCTGCCACGGGAATGTGAAATTCACAGAGAACCCCCCGGATTCCCCCCACTGACATGACCGCTGTGGCATCGGGCAAACTTCCACCAGCCTCCTGCTAAACAGGTGAAAATAGATTTAAGAGTGAAAGGACTTGGTGCTGCTGAATCTTTGATTTTACTTATTTTTATTTTTTGCTGTGTTTCACTTGCATCTTTTGAAAGAGTGAGTGTAAACACAATACATGCTTTTATTTTATCATCTGGAATATGCAGAAAATATGTTTAAATGTTAAACAAATTTCTTCCAATCACAGAATGTTGCATATAATAAACTTTTTGCTTATTGCAATGTGCATAAAATTAAAAGATTAAAACTAAAAAAACAATTTCTGAAAAGAGACGTTTTCATTTGATTCCAAAGCTTGACGGCTTCTGGATTATGTAGAAAAATAGAATTGGGCTGAAAGGTCTATTGTTTTATAAGGTTGTGTATCATGTTTTTAAAAACTAATTACTTGTTTCAAGTAACTTGACCAACACTGATTAGAACTAAGTTTTTAAAAGTAGATGCTTTGGTAGAATATTCATAACCAGCTAGATTCATGTGAAAATGATGTAAATATCATTAAAAAAAAAACAGGAACTATTTTGATTGTTTAAATAATTGCGAGTGATTGTTAGAGCTTCTTGCCCTGCTCTGTGTTCTGAGAAAATAGTTTGATGTTGCTACTTTTGTCATTTCACCCAAGGCCATAAATGCCTGCTACAGCATTAAAGAAAGAAAGAAAGAACTAAATAAAAGTGGTATTTACTTGTTTACTTACATCGGAAAATAATTTCTTAAGCGCTCAGATTTTGGCATTTCATTTTTGGTTTAAAAGTCCATTTTAAAAAAACATTTACAGTAAAGCCCTTGAAACTCAAAAATCTCTTTTGGCGGAGAATCGTGGCCTAGAGAAGTTTTTTTTTGTTGAGTAGTGGAGGAAACAAGAGCTCCTGGAGAAGTGTCTGCACAAGCATGAGGAGAATATGCAACCTCTGTGAGCCACTAACCACGTTGCCATGTCAAAAATTCAACTCTGGAGTCTGACATTGCCTCTTAATCACACACAGTACTTAAAAAGGGTTAACCTATGACCCCCTCTCTGACCTGTGGCAGTAGAGGTGGGGTGATGTAGATTTAAATGGAACAGCCCCTGTGCATGTCCTCCATTTATCTGGTTAGAGGACAAGCGTGAGGATGAAGTTAGTCTTTGTGGGTGTGCAGATGAAAAATATTTCATCTGTGTGTCAGCTGATAGAACCCCTGGTATTCTTGAAAGGCTCTTATTGACAGACTTAATGCCCGTATTGGACATGAGACACGTGGCTGACACACTCCCTCAAGCAAATGCTGAAAGTGTGTTTTTCTATGAGCATTTATTAATGTGTGCGCGAGCTCCCGTTTGCGCTCTGTGGGAGCCTTTATTGATTTCTCCACCAGATGTCTCTTTTCTCTGCTCGGATGAATTTTACCATCACAGGGTGTCCAGTCGCTGCTCTCACACCAACTGATAACAGGCAGTCAAAAGAAAAAATGTCTTTCGATCAACTGAAAGTTTAAAAGCTTTGATCTTTAATGGCAAACTTTCAGCATGTCACAACCTCTAAAAGCTACGTTACTTCCTCTCGTTGAATCTTTGAAGTGGTCAGCAATGACAAAATTACAATGTGACATTGTTTTAATGACTTTGCACACCTATGGAGCACAGCTTATCAGGTAGCAGCAATTAAAAAGCACTAAAAGTAAAAAAAAGACGCAGGTGTCCTCGAAATATCATTTTTAATTAATTAATTAAGTCGTTCTTTGAAGAAAAAGACAACTGGTATGCTTTCAATGGTCGTCTTTTTTTGAGGGTATCTGACTATTCGTTAAATGAGATAAGAAAGAAAAAAACAGAAGGTCTGAGTGACTGGTAGAAGTTAATCTGCGGCTAGTTTTTACCAGTGTTGAGTCACCCCTCATTTCTTGATATTTTGCTTCCAAAGAGCCAGACATTTTTGTTTGTTAAGCCACTCAACAGTGACCTATGAATCATTGAAACACAAAAAAAAACTGGCGCCTAACTCAAGGGATGAACCAGTCTTGTCTAAATTATAACAGACAATTTAACAAAGAAGCAATTTTAAATGGTATCTTTAGGCACTTTGTTACGACCAGTATGTGTAAAAGGACATACTTTATTCCCAGTTCTTTTGTTGAATCTGTGAAAAATACCATCACAGTTTGACAGACATAAAATAATATTTTTGTACCAACAAGGTGAATCCCAAAGAGGTATTGGCTAAAAAACTTGGCGAATCAGCATGTTGTGCAGCGTGTCCTTATAAACTTGAGGATAGTGGAGGCCTAAAAACAATCTATAGCATATTAACAGTATCTGAAAGTCCTGTCCCTAAGAAATATCAGCAAAGACCCCGGCGTAGGACCTGAGAGACGCATCTGGACCTTCAGCTGATCCATCTACTGTTCACCGAAGCCTCATCAGAAATGGTCTCAGTGCAAGGGAGTGTTAAGAAGCTTTTTTTTAAGGAATGGGGAGAAAAGTCTGAGGTGTGACAATTACACAACAACTGGACTAAAAGGCAGTGACAGTGGGACCTGATGGAGTGACGAATCCAGATATGGGTTTGCCATATTGGGGTTCAAATCATTGTTGGCATGTGTGGAGGAGGTCAGGGGTTAGGTGCAACAGTGAGGGTCTACAGCCATCTGTAAAACACGATGGGGGCTCTGTCATGGTTTTGGCTACATTTTAGTTAGTGCTTTTCGAGACCTTCTGAAAACTACACACATTAACACTGACTGCAGATGAAGCGTCTGATTGGCAACAGCTTCATTTTTCACCATGATAATGATCCCAAACACACTCCCAGTACAGTAAAATCATACCTGGATAGAAAAACCCACACTGGGACACCATCAGTCATGGATCGGCCTCCCCAGAGCTCGGACCTCAACATTATTGAAGCAGTGTGGGATCATGTTGACAGAGAACAGAACAAAAGGCAGAAACATCCAAAGAAGAGCTTTGAATGTCCTTCAAGAAGCCTGGAACTATTCCTGGAGACGACTTAAAGACATGACAAGAAAGCTGCCTAAGAGAGTTCAGACTGTGCTGAAGAATAAAGGTGGTCACGCCAAATACTGACTTTCAAGCTTGTTAGAATCATCTATCTTGATGTATGTTTGTGTACTGTATATACTGTGGTATACACATAAGCATATACAAATTCATGTCTGCACATTCTTCCGTATATCGCCACACCTCTATCCCTATGAGGGGTGACTCAGTGCTTGTGTAAAGTACTATAGATGAGTGATTTTAGTATTATTTCCAAAGAACAGTTGTGTATGTAAGGGTGAGCATGGACAGTCCAATTCAATATGAAACACTTCTATGTGTACATTTTAATAGTAGAACCTTTGTCTGGTCAAGCCTGTGTCTGCAAGTGCAGTGATTCTGTGATACTGGGTGTAAAGAAAACTAACAGAGTAAAAGAAGTGAAGTCACTGTAATGGATCATTCAGCTGTTCTTCATTCAACTGTTACAAAATGTTGTGAAATGCTTGGAATTGAAAAAAAATTCAAGGTCCAAAAATTTCACAGCAAAATACTTTTACAGATGTGTACAATGTAATGAAATACAAAAGAAGTAATATAATATTCTGACAAAACCAGCAATAAAAAATTCAAACTTTGCAATAATACAACCAAAAGATTTACAATAGATTGCTTGGAGAAGTGATTTCAGAGATGTAGGATGAAAAATGAAGTTGAGTTGCATCTTGGACAGCACTAGAGTGAAACATACTCCCCTAACATAAGCCAAATAAGTGTATTTTAGTTTCTTCATAGTGTGTGTTTGGTTTGATTACAATTGTGCATATCTTTTTTTTTTTTTTTATTATTTATTGCTCTCTTTCAACCAACTTTACGTCTGAATATTGTTGAAGCAGTTTTACATGCTCACTATGGACAAAAGTATTACTCCACATCTCTTCATTTTAGAACAGGTGTTATCAGTCCCAGTGCCACAGGTGTATAAAATCAAGCGTCTACTGTAGCCATGCTGTTTGCCTTTACAAACACTATGTAGCCATATTTGGATGGATATATGGATTTAGAATGGGATGTCATGAAAACCTGTTTAATGTGTAGGTGGCCCATATTCTGATTCACTGCAGTCTAGTTCCTTACAAACGACCTCAGTTTGGTTTAGGTGAATGTGGAGGCCAGGTGATCAGATACCAGTGTTTTACTAGAACACCACACTACGAGAGATGATGGAAATTCCACATGAAAGCATGATTTAGTTTCTTGGAAAAAATGTGTGCTGTTTTGTTTTTCTTTTCTTGAGCCATAGTGAGTGTCTCAAGGGAAACTATATCAAGAACTTCAATCAGACTCTTGTTTTTCCACTTCGGTGGAAACACTTTTGTGGCTTCCTCTTTGGGCACGATTGTTTCAGTTTCTTCAGTCAGACTTTCTCCTGGTTTCTCACCTTAGTGGTGCAGGCTTCCCTCTTACAACATCATCACCACTTCTTCCTCTTTGAATATGTGTTTCCTTAGAGAAATAGAGTAGTACACAAAATATTTGTACCTATAAATCAGAATGATTCTGATCCACTAACATGCATGTGCTGGTAAAAACAACATAGGCTGATGCGCGTGTTTCAGAAACCCAGTAATTTTGTGTTGGCACTTATTTTGAGTAAGAACGTTTCTATGCATGTATTAGTAAATGAGGGCCAATATTCTTTGAATGGAAGAGTCCAAAGTGGAGATGTTTGACCGTAATGCACAGCACCACAGATGGCAAAAAACAAACAGTATTTCAGCACAAACACCTTATAGCAACTGTCAAGCACGGTGGTGGAGGGGTCATGATTTGGGCTTTTTTTGCAGCCACATGACTTGGGACTCCTTTGTATACCAATGTATTCTTGAGAAAATTATGAGGCCACGAATGCCCGCAGTGATCTGAAGCAGTGGCGTGTAGAAGAGAGGGCCACAATTCCTCCACAGATATGCGAGAGACTGATAAAGTCATACAGAAGACCATTTTTTTCAAGTTATTGCAGCAAAATGCTTCTACATGGTACTGAATCATGGGGTGTACTTAGTTTTTCACACACCGTTTATTCATTTTGGTTTAGTTTTTTCGTTTTATGTTTTCTACTTTATTTTTTTAAGGAATTGTTACTGTTTAATATGTCATATGTTCATCTGAGGCTGTATTTAAATGAGTTTAGAACATAGTAAAGACCAGATTTTTGAAAAACGTATATCCCGAAATGTAAACCTTTAGAACTGAAAGATGGTGTACTTCTTTTTGGACAAGACTGTAAATGTTAAACTAAGTTAAAACTAGCAGCCTCACTTAGATTGGGCTGTGAAAATGCGGGGGTGTTTATAAATTGATGGCTCATTCAGGGAAGGCTATTAAATGTAGAACATTTTGTCAAAGTAACATCGGCGATTTTCCAAACAATGAGAATTTCACACGATGAGAACTTATTGCAATCGATCTGGAGACCTTTTCAATTTTGTGTCTTCATTTCATTTCATGTCTTCAGTTTTGTACAACAATGCAGAAAATATTAAAAATGAAGAAAAAAAAGCCTTTAATGAGTAGGTATGTCCAAACTTTTGATTGGTGCGGCTCATTGTAATCAACAGCCATGAGGCTGTACTTTCCTGTACTTCCTGGTGGTATGGAAAAGTGTTAGCACCTAAAAAGCCCTGCATAAATCACTGCATGCATACTTACTACTAGTAATCTTTTTCTCTTAATCCTTTCTGCCTTTCACTTCTGCCTTCTGTTTCTTAGCCTTCTATTCACGACCATCTCTTAAGGTTTTCTTTCGTCTGTCCTTTTGTTGCCTCCTATTTTTCTCCCCTTAAACCCATTTTTCTCTTCCCTTTATGCGATGAAAAAGTGCAGCCTTGGCGTTTCAGTTTCATTTCAAAAGCTCGTATGCGTAAAGGGAGACAGACAAAGAAGCCAGCGAATGTTACGCTGTGTATAAATGCGTGCGAGTGCCAGGAGAACATTGCATTGAAGCACCAGTGAACATCTGGCCTATGTGCCAATGATTGGTTGGGGAAGTTCCTCAGGATATAACACTTGAAAATGTCTTGGCATGTTCACGACAACAGCAGTGCAGTTTGTGCTGCGTGTGTGCGCGTGTGTGTCTGTTTTCTTTGTGAACACGTATTGTTAATTATATTCAAGATGTGTGTGTTCGTGAGGGATGATGGAATTGTTTGCGCGACAAGACGTGTTTGTGAGTTTAAGCTAATTGCGTTCTTATGCTGGTGCGTGAGTGGTGATTGTACAGTATTTGTGTGTGAAATTGTATTCTTGTGTGTGAGTGCTGGGAGCTTTTACTTCCCACCATTAGCTCTAAACTCTTTTTTTTGAGCAGGCGGCTGATTCTTCCCTTGATTACTATTTGGACTTGCACTCGTTTACTGAGCACCATCTCTCCTTGGTTTTATCTGTCCTTTATTCCTCTTTCTCTGGAATTTTATTTTCTTTGCCCGTGCTTCATAATCATCGTACTTAGGTTCAATTAGAGGTCAGTAGGACTGACTCTTCTTTCACCTTTTCATTCACCTCCTTTTTATTCCGCTTAATAACTGCTTGTCTCCTCTGTGAGTCTCACACCCTGATCTCTTAATAGGTTACACATGCGTGGTTTCGCACACCACCGATCCTGTCGTTTGCGGGCGCGTGTGCCCGTAAAGGAGGCGGTGGCCCTCGCTGGCGACGTCTGCCTGGTTCGAGGTGGTGGGCGGCGGGCCGTGGAAGATGCGGCAGGGTTGTTAAAAGTGTTGTTAAGAGAGCGGCTGGCAGCTGTTCCTGACAGGTTGGGGATGGAAGGACAGATGGTGTTTGATTAGCGAACAGACCGCTGATGGAAGGAGGGATGGAGGAAAGAATGAGGAAGGGGAAATGGATTCTGGTTTGTAAGGAAAGAGGGGAAAAAGGATGGATACTATGACTTAAGTATGGATGGATGGTTACAATAAGCATTAGGCCAGTTGATGTAGAGATGCATGCTTTGCACTTAAAGTTTTTCCTCTTAAGTTTATGATAAACTGGGGTTGTTCAGACACGATACATAAAAAATGCTACAGGAAAGGTGTACAGTGGAAAAGAGACTGAATCTGGGGTTAAAGGGAGCCCAACCTAATGGAGAAACACAGGGATGCGGTGCGTGTTGGGAGAAGTCAAAGTGCTTTACAGCAGCTGTTCCAAACAACAATTAGCTCCATTCACCTGGGTGCCATCTTAAAGAACTGATGCAAATAAACCTGCAGCGCTGGCTGATTAAAGTCTGTTCAACAAGCTAACAGTGATTGTTGTATGCTGTGATGGTCCGATTAAATCAGCCGTTTATTTGAGTGATGCTTTCATGTCAGTTTGTTAAAGTAATAATTAGAGTCTGATTTTGGCTTTCCAACAGGTCAGGTTGAGGTCAGACGGTGCCGAGGTTCTACCTGAGTTCCCTGAAAAGACAATGAAACGAGTATCAAACAGCGATGGGAGAGCCACCTCTGTTCTGCAATGGTGCAGCAGAGACAGTTTACGCAAAGAAATACACTTGTCAGTTTCCAACTACATCATCTTTATTGGCAGCCGTGATCGCGGTTTAAAGGGGCTGAGAGCTAAAGTGTTGTTCTCAATGCTTATGATCTATTTTCAAAGTTCACTAGACTGTGGGGGGTCCAACTAATAACCGGGTTCATTTATTTATCCTACAGAAGTTACATTTTTTGGTTATTATATACTGAAAGAAATGAACACAATTATGTAATCAAGAAAGTGACTGTGTATGAACACTTGTAAAACTTATTATTGGGTAATTTTACTCAGGCTAAAGAGAAAAGAAGGGCTGAAAATGGTTCATTTCTAAAGGTGGAAAAGCTTCTCTCTGATTACTTTTTCTGGTTTTTCAATTCAATTTAGTTTTATTGATATAACACCAAATCACAGCAACAGTTACCTCAAGGCACTTTATATTGAAAGATGATACAGAGAAAACTCCAACAATCAGATGACATCTTATAAGCAAGCAGTTGGCGACAGTAGGAAGGAAAAACTCCTTTTTAACAGGAAGAAACCTGCAGCAGACCAAGGAGAAGTGGCCATCTGCCAGTTGGAGGGTGAGGGGATTGTGTTGTTTCCAAGATGTTGGTCTTTTGTTACTGATTATGTGTCTGTCTTGGTTGGTTGGGGTGATTCGGAGGTGGTTCTTTATCCGATCTGAAGGTATAAAGACGGATATTTGAGGTTCCTCACCAGTAATATGGTATTGAAATGTCTGTGCTTTTTATGTTGAGTTTATTTGTTATATGTTGACTCCTGAAGCACTTCTGTAGCACTTCTCAAGCAGCTACTGTTGTTAAATCCCTCATTCTACACATGTGCACTGGATCTGTGCCATCGTGTCAAATCTGCAACCCCTTTGCTTGATCTTCTGCAGGGAAGAGGATGAAGTAATAAGACAAATGCGAACAGTAAGGTGGTGATGAGCAAAGACTTTTCGGTTATGTAGAGCGTGATGGCATGATTGCAGCCCACATCGAGGTGGTTTGTGCCACATTTTCTCCCTCAGACACCTCAGAGTCGAACTCCACGCTCGCAGTCAGAACATGGGGGGAAATTCATGGTCCACAACACTGTGATTTTGGAAACCAAAGGCAATGAGCTTGTTCCTGGTAAATGGACTGGTACTTATACAGCACTTTTCTTCTCTAACAGAGCACTCAAAGTGCTTTTTACTACAAGCCTCATTAATCCATTCATACAAGTGCTTTTTTTCTATACTTAAGCG
The DNA here is from genome assembly GCA_015108175.1 of Pelvicachromis taeniatus. NCBI lineage: Eukaryota > Metazoa > Chordata > Actinopteri > Cichliformes > Cichlidae > Pelvicachromis > Pelvicachromis taeniatus. The sequence continues at coordinate 79,522 of VURO01051033.1, read as the reverse complement.
CCTTGTCTAGCATGTGTACACATGCACACGCACACATCAGAGGCAACTCGGGGCTTGCCCATGAATACTTGGACTAGTTTTATCCTTGTCATACAAGGCTCAGGAGGTAGATGACCTCCTCTACCTGCCGAGTCACATCTACCCCAAGATGATCTAATACAAACGCCTCAAAGCTTGCACTCTTTAGACTCTTCCAGTGAAAACGGCTGTTTGGCCTCTGGCTGCAGAAACAGCTTTTCATCCTCGGCATGAAGGTTACGTGGGTTTGACACATACGCACACGTGAAAGTGGTCAGCACAGCACTAGCAGTAACTGATAAGAACAAGGAAGGAGCAGTGTATTACTGCTCGCTGAAGGTGGAGTCAAAACCTTTTGATCATAATTCAAATACCAATATATAAAATCTGGTATTTGATAATTGTCAAGCTGAAATATGCACACAGACATTGTTATAACAAAGATAAAAAGTAATAATCTCTCAGAGTTTCTCTCCATCTGTCCAGTCTAAAATTACTGGTAAATATAAACCAATTCTTCTGAGTTAAATGCAAGTGAAATATTTCAGAAATATATCAAATTAAAGGTTTATTTAGTCAATTAATGATTAAAGAAAACAAGCTTGGTATAAACTGAATACATATCAATCAAATACATTGTATTTGACCAGATTCCTTTAAATTTAATAGTCTTATATTGTACTTATGCTACAAAATTACACTTTTCATTTTCATGTTATCAAATTACTTAAAGTCGGCATTTTGGCCACAGGTTTTGTTTTGTGTGTAAAAACATATTTGCAAGATATTAAGAGGTCTCACACTCTCGCTTTCTGTTAATGACAAGAATAATTGCAAAGATGCGATCTTTATCAGCCTAATGTGTAGTTGGTGAACTTTCTATTGCACACTGTGGTTTGAAATAAGAAAAAGAGCTTCATTATCCAGTTAAACAGTTTCTTTTTTCCAGAAAGTTGAGCTGCTTTTTTTCTGATATTCTTACTTTGAATTCAATCTAAGTGTTGTACTTTTTATTCCTCTTACATCCCCAGGCTATTACATCCATCTCCCAGAATTGCAGTGGACATGAATAAACACACACACACACTACAGTCCACTTTAATAGCAGTTAACATAGAGAAGACGCAGCTATTAGAATTATGTTGAGGAGAGATTTTCTTCATAATAAACTGTCTCCCTACTCCATAACAGCAGCTATTACCCAAGATGAATCACTGTCATGCCATCTCTGTGGACACTAAGTGTGTTTGTGTCTGCGTAAGTGTGTTTGTGCTTATGATGGGGTGATTGAGAATGAAACAATCATCAGGCCAACACAAACACAGCTGTTTTATCGTTGCGCTGCTCAGATGTGCTTTCACAGGCAGACGGCATGTGTGCGCGTACATGATCATATAGAGTAAAGAGTGACCCCACCTCCTGTTCAGCCCCTCCTGTTCAAATGAAAGGCTTTGGCAGAGTAAGCGAATGCACAAGATACCCTTCGCCTTCTTGCGCGTCTTTCTGTGTTGTGCTGTTTTCAAGCTGAAATCTGCAGGTTTCTGTTTATGTGTCCTTATTAACCCCATCTGTGGTGCAGATGCTGCAAAAGCTAAAAGAAACTTTTGCATGACACTAACCTCTTAGCCTTGCTAAGGTCTGAATGTGCTCAAAGTTTCAGTTATAGGGTGTCAAATGTTTATGTTGTACAGTGTTTCCTCTGAAGGTCTTTTTGCCCTCAGCAGCCGGGATGAAGGTTTATATTTAAAAAGATGTCATCCAACCATTTATTCATACATATATTTTCTGCCATTTATGTGGGTCTGGGTAGCAGGGGTAGCAGTCTAGGGGTGTTTTTTATGCTCGCTGAATGTCACATCACATCATGCGGCGTGCACCGCAGCATTTGAGGTGCTTTGGCTGGTCGTGCACCTCTCGATATTTGTAACCTAGCCATTGCAGCTGGATTTAAGACACAACTGTGCGATTCTGTCAGTTTTTACCACCATTTTAATGATATTTCTGCACAAAAGCTCAGAGACGTACAGATATTCAGAGGGGGTTGTTGAAACAGTTTGAAAACTAGAGACTTTCAGGGGGAAAAGACACTCGGTAAAGTCTTTGCTTCTGGTTTTGACTTCTTTCTTCGTCAGTGCTCATGTGGCGGTATTGTCTAAGTGGCGACACCTGTTGTTCAGGAGAATACAGCAGTGGCTTCCTGCGCACAAACAGAAATCACTGTATGATGTTGTACACTGGCTCCCTAAGCAGAGGCTTCTTCCTGACCACCTTCTCCAGCACTTTGTAAGGAGGGCACCGTGGTGTCCCCGAGCCAGCTGAGAGATTTCATCTAACCAGTGTGTCCTGGGTCAGCCCCAGGACCTCCTCCGCTAACATACCTCACCAAGGAGGAGCCCAGCAGACACCCTAACCAGATGTCCAAACATTCTCATCTGGATCCCTTTGTTGTGGGAGAGTAGCATCTCTACTCTGAGCCCCTCTAAGTTGAAATTGGGGAGCCGTTCAGAGGAAGCTCATTTCCACTGCTTGTACCCACGATTAAAAATAATTTTTATAAAATCTGTCTTTCTTTCTTTTTTCTTTTCTCATTCTTTTTTTTTTTTTTTTAGGCTTCGTTTTTTTTTTTTTAATTCAGCAGATTTT
>VURO01051033.1:46134-65589 GCA_015108175.1 Pelvicachromis taeniatus | reverse complement strand
TGATATATGCTGTGTGTGTGTGTGTGTGTGTGTGTGTGTGTGTGTGTGTGTGTGTGTGTGTGTGTGTGTGTCGTCAGCTGCCTCTGCTTTCCACATGTCTTCTGCTCGTCTATCTATGTTGTTTTTTCCTTTCCATCCTCACTCGCCGTCTTGCACAGAACGAGGAAACACACAGATTGTGCTCTTAAGAAATCACTATACAAACACCATATGTTTGACTCTGAAGGTGTGCAAACAGAGACTGTGTGTGTCTGCGTGTGTGTGTGTGTGTCGTTCCTTCTGTTTTCTGTAAGTCTGTCTGCTTCGCTCCGTCAGTGAAGATGTCGTCTGTGTTTGTTTCAGGATTTGCTTGAATGCTTTCACTTACATGCTTTGCTTGATCATTGATCATTTTTCACTTTGCTTGTCTTTTTCAAACCACCTCTCTAGTCTCTTTAATTTCACATCAAACACACTCACACACGGTCGTCTTCTTCTTCTGTGCTATTCATTCGCTCTGTGGCCTTGAGGTCCACTGTGCTGTTGGTCAGTGGAGTATTTCTCTATCATGGAGACAATACTGGAACTCTTTCATGTGCTGCTCCTTCTGTGGACTGAGCAAATGCGTGTGTGTGTGTGTGTGTGTGTGAGGCACCGAGTGGACATATCTTTTTTTGTGCCAACACACAGGCATCTGCTTCCTTTTTCCTTCTCTCTCACTCTCTTGCTTTCACTGCTATCAGACCTGGCTTTGGTCACTCACACCCTGGCAGGAAAATACACACACATACACACACAGCCAGCAAAGACACCCCATTCTCCCGCTACATCTTTTTCCTGTCACCCTTTCTCCTTCGACAGGAACATTCTGTATTTTAGCCCTGTGCAATTTTCTGCTGATTAGATGTCTAAAAGACATCTAAATGATACAGAGCTGCCCTGTTTTTTTTTAGTTTTTTTTTTTTTTTTTAAGCTAGTCTAAAGGTTTGGTAGATGTATGCATCACCGCTAGTCGTTGTTTCAGCATTTCAGCAGTTATATATATGCTGAGGGGAGGAAAAAAAGCCCAAACCAAAACAGGTACGCTCTAAAGAGGAAATGGTACGACGCCTGGGAGCCCAACACATCACAGAGTTCTGTTACTTAATGTTAGACAATGTGATTGTCCACGCACGGCAGTAGACTCTCCTTTTCTTGTACATACAGAAAAAGATGCAATGCTCCACTGGTGCCCCCTTCTCTACCAGGGCCCACTGGTCAACCAGTCAACAGGAAACGTGTATGTAGACGGACGTGTTCCTGAATCTGGTTCAGGCTTAGAGAAAAATCTTTTTAATTTCATATTTCCCTGTGGTGGATTTTAAGCGGTCTAGATTTAGCTTGTGGTGCTTATTGTTACAGCGTTTAGCATAGGTGTAAGACTAATGTTTGGTTAATGCTGAGTCAGAGATATTGGCTGGAAGACGAAAACTTTCCGACTGGACTGTACAGAGAGAGTAGTAGAGGGTCTCGCACATGCTTGAATCCGAGCCCCTGCAGTAGCCTGCTGACATACGGGTCACAATCTAGTGAGAAATATGTGCACCAAGATGTTGACTTTTTATCCCACCTGTGTCTGCATTCCTTTATTTTCTTACATTCAAGCCTCCTAAAGCTCACCTGCGTCTCTATCTTGTCGTCTGCTTGCATAATTTTAGCGTGACACAGTTTAGAAGCTGTGAGTTTGGGAACCCTGAACGTTTAGGAGCTTTTGAGAAACACACACACATCATTCAGCCTCCCGACCACTGCACATAAATAACACAGAGCTACCAAAGTCGCCCTTTGACACAGTCGCCGGCACGTAGCGGCCATGCCCACGTGAATCAGGGAAACAGTGCAGAGTCACAGCTTCCTCACACACAGGTGGATAAATATTAATTTGACTGCATATCGATGCGTCTCAGCTGTTTCTCAACAACATGAGTGCCCGAGTGCGAACTTTCAGTCAGTAAGAGTGACGTTAGAAGTCGGAGTGGAGACTGGAGGCTCCTCCAGGACATCGGCAATATGTTTCCTTTCTCAGCTGCTCTTTTGTCAATCAGTCACTGATCTCACTGTCAGCAGGACAGTGACAATAACGTTTCTCTTTGTTCAAACGGCATGTGACTGAGAGGAAGGGTCTGCGTCCTGAGATTGGGCCTGTGTGTGTAGGAGTCTGTGTGTGTCTGTCTGTTGTCACTATCTCATCAGTGTCTGCGTTTTGTGTGCTATCATTACAAGCGTCTTCGTTTCTCCGCCTGCTCCGGTTTCGCGCGTGCCTGTTCACACACGTGCTGTTCCTCCTCAGATGTCTGTGTGTGTGTGTGTGTGTGTGTGTGTGTGTGTGTGTGTGTGTGTGTGTGTGTGTGTGTGTGCTTCCTTGTGTGCGTGCGTTTATGTGTGTCACCCATAAAGGACAATAGCCTTGGTCATCTGACTGAGAGGCTGCAGACCACTAGCATCACATGATAGAGGCTGAAGGCCACGTCTTTGTTACCAGGCCTATTGTTAAAGCTAAGGAGACAGCTGGGGTAGGAGAAGGGAATCACTGCATGCTCAACACACACACACACACACACACACACACTTACAGGAAGACCATAAACAGTCACACACATGCACAAACACACACAAACCGCCCCTCGTGACTCCAATCAGGCTCAGTGACAAAGATGATGCCTTCTTCTTCTCAACTGGAATACTAAGACACACACACACACACTGCACACACACACAGATAGCTATAATTATAGTGACAGAAACTGGCAGGTGGCATTGTCTGCAGCATACCGCTCTCTGTCAACCAGCAATAGAAAGCGCGAGACGGCGGGGAAGACTCTGAGCTCATTCTCGGAGTGACAGCAGCCTCGAGAGTGTGCGTTCATGTGGTTTATGGATCTGCGTGTGTGTCACAGAAACGCAGTGTCACATATACAACTTATAACGAGTAATTAAAACAATGCACCTTTCAAAACTTCAAGGCTTTTGTAGGGAAGTGAAGTGACGAGGAAACTTTTGTTAAACTGTGTGTGCTGTTTCCCAAAGCTTATAATTAGACACACACTTCAGTGTTTTGACTTCACCTTTTAGCAAGACTCAGATCTTTTCCTTAGTGTTTCAATAGCCTGCAGTTCACAATGTGTTACAGGATGCCGGTGTCAAGTGTCGCTGTCCCGACCTCTGTGGTGCCCATCCCCCCCCACCCTGACCTACGCAGACATATGAGCAGTAAAGCAAATAAGTATGATATAACAGCTTCACAGAGGACAAAGGGTTTAATCAGTAGATGCGTTACACTGCGTAACGCTTGCACTGTTAAGCTGAGCCGGTTCCCTTACGCCCCTTTAAACATTTGTATTTTAATTTGTTCTTTTAATATTTTTCAGGGGCGGGAAACATTAAATACGGGGCGGCGGTGTCAAATTAAAAGCTGGTGTCTCTAGAAGAGCAAACGCTCAAAACCCAACATCACATGAAGCACAGCGAGCGTACTTTAAATACCAAGTCCAAAGCTGTGAATACAGAATGAGGCAGAGATCAGAGCTGAGAAGAAAAGAGAAAAAAAGAGGGTGGAGAGCGAAAGAAAGCAGGACAGGTGTAGTCTTTGAAATTCGCCTCCTCTCAAAAGGGCTGATCCATTACCGTGTGTGTGTGTGTGTGTGTGTGTGTGTGTGTGTGTGTGTGTGTGTGTACACCTTCTGGGTAGGTTACGACTAGAAGAGGTAAGGACAGCGGACAGACTGATGAAAATTAAGGATAAAAATGACAAACTTAAGGTTGATGCTTATACGGAGAAATGGGGGAATAAAATCTGCACTGAGGGTTTTTTTTTTTTTTTTGTTACCAGTGTGAAGAGAAACACTCCTCCCAAAATCGATTCCTGGGAGTCGAGCTCAGACTCCCTTTTCACCGGGCTCATGTGAAGAAGAAGCGGAAAAGACGAGTGAATAGATGAATAACGAGAGCGAAAGGGTAACAAAGAATCTAAAACGGCGGAGAAAGACATGAGGAGTTTAGCCTTTCATGAAGTGCACAGCTTATGAAATCGGATAGCCCTGAAATGTGAGTGTGTGACCAGCCTGTGGCCTCCAGGTGTTTGTGAGTGAGTGAGTGTGTGTGTGTGTGTGCGTCGTTCAAAGTCAAAGGGTAGATTTTAGCAGAAACCACACCCACCCTTCAAGGGAGGGCATCTCTGCTTCTTTCAGACAAATACAAATGAGTATCTGTGTGTGTGTGTGTGTGTGTGTGTGTGTGTGTGTGTGTGTGTGTGTGTGTGTTCGATGTGCAGCTGTGCTGACAGAGACAGTAAGGATCCTTGAACTGGAAAGATGAGAACGTCCTCTAGAAAGCTTCATAAAAACATCTCATTGTACATCCTATCGCTCATCGAACTCTCACACACGGAAACGTGACAGCCTCGTCTCCGTCCACACACCGGGCCTCCATTCTTCCACAGTTAAGTGTCGTTTCCACTAGCACCCACTCGGCTGGACTCGACTCGGTTTCAGACATTTTTCATTACAACTGCGTACCTCCTAATGTGTGCGGGGACGTTATAGCACCGCGGCTTAAAGTACGTGACATCATTTGTATCCGACACAAACGGAGACGTCGAGGCGATGCTCTACCTGCTGCTCAGTCAATAGTTGTTTTGTCATGAGACCATAGTGTTGTTTTTTTGTGGAGCCATTTCTTCTTGTTACTCTCGCGACTCATCGAGTTGCGCCAATGACTGACCAATAAGTGGCGAGCCGTCAGCAGACGCCGCATTTTCAGATCGACTCAGCTTGTTTGTAATGTCTTTAAATGAAACTTGACCTTGACCAGTCACTGAAATTTTAGCTTGTCTGAGATTTTTAGTAGATACACCTGCGGTATCAATTTGAAACTCCTATGTCGTTACGTTCTCGACTTATCGCAGTCACAAACTTGGGTGTCCAAACCACTCGGCTGCCCGGCGGGGTGATACGAATATCTCATCAGACTTTTATGGCTGAGGGGTAAAAATGTTCCTGGTACCAGGCACTACCACCTCATGGAAAACCCTACACGCCGAGCCGAGCCGAGCCGAGCCGAGCCGAGCAGGTACTAGTGGAGTCAGTCTGCATGTTTCTGAATGTTCTCCCGTGTGCTCTGGCAGGCCTAACCCACCAAAGCATAAATCCTTAATAAGTTCAAAACACACACTCTCAGGCAAGTCAGGAGCAGAGCGCCTAATGCTGCTGGCAGCCTTAACCAACAACTCGTCAATATGTTCTCAGTATATAAAAAAAGAGGAAACATTTCTCTCCCTCTTGGCAGAAGGTAGAAGCTGACACCTTTCCCTGAGCGTCCTGGCAAAGAAAATCTCTCTTTTTTTTGTTTTGTTTTTGAAGATGAGACTATTCCCTGTTTCCTCTCTCCCCTACTCCAGTTTCCTTCTTCTTTTCGCCTTCCTCATTAGTTGGTGGGCAGAGCTGCAATTAGCACAAAATTGTTTCAGAGGTTCGGGGAGGGGGGAGAGAAAGGAGACAGTAAGGATGGAGAGAGAGAGGTAAACAAGAAAGAAGAGTTGAAAGAATGTGGCTGGAGGAGAAGGTAATTAATGAAGGTGCTATAATTACTGGGGCCTGTTTACGCCAACACACACACACACATCACTTACCTTTCCACTGCAATAACTATTTAAAATGCTGGCCCTGTAACTTTACTAATGACAGGCTTTTTTTTTTCTCAACCGAAAGCATGGGCCATTTAAAAAATTCACCACATAGAGCGTTAGTTAAGATTAGGGTTCATTTTAACCAGGAAAATGTAACCTTTTAAGTACAAAGATGTAAAAAGAAATGATAATAAAGATGATGGCTCAATAGTAAGAGTAGACATAAGATGAGATGGAAGGATTATGGAGGAGAAAAACCAAAATTAGAGCGAAGGTGGGGGGATAAGTTAAGGGGACAATGGGGAGGAATTGCAGGGCGATAAGAAAGAGGAGGAGAGGACAAAGGCAAATGAAAGGAGGATGCGAAGGAGAGGAGGTGACGAAGAGAACATATCAATAGAGGACACATTCAGCAGGAAGAGGGGGAGGAAGGAGAGGGAGCAAGGAAAGAGCAAAAAGTGGAGGAAGGAGAGGAGGGAGGGAGGTGCGATGGGGACAAACCAAGGTGGAAGTCTGATGATGCTAAATTTGGCGAAAGGAGAAGACTTCTGTGTGTGTGTGTGTGTGTACACGTCGGGAGACTTGCTGAATCGGCCGTGGTTCCAGTTTCACGCCTCTGAGTTTGACAGAGGGGGAGAGAGAGAGGGGAAAAGAGAAGGAGACAGAGAGAGAGAGAGGGTCCCTAGCCAGTAATGTTCCCTCAGGGCAGAAAAGAAGGAGGGAGGTGAGGAGAGGAGGAGGAGGCAGGCAGGAAAGGGGACAAAGTAGGGGAAGAAAATGTATATGCACCATTGCAAACACTTCATTGCTTGGAGAACACTCGACCTTTTCCTAATGTCCTTACAATCATTATAGTTTTATACTATAACTATAAACTTTCAACACATTGTGTATTTATACTGATTTTACTATGTTTACTGTTCATCACAGGTCTTCTTATTCAGAGATCAACTAGGCTAATAATAAGTTATTGACTGTATATAAAAGATGGATGTGGCCTCCAGATCTGAAGAATGATCTATCACTAATGACCAAACAAGCAGAATCACCAGAACAAGGTGGTGGACCCATTTGGCAGATGTTTTCTGTATCTCGCTCTCCACACTGGCTGTGTAGCTGCATGTGACCAAAACAGCTGGAAAACAAATGTTGGCTTTTGTGCTTTTTGGAAGCTTCGGATACCAAAAAAACCACGTTTTGCCTTCAACTGCAAAAACCTGTCATAATCTGCATTCTTTCCAATGGCCAGCAGAGGGCAGCTACTCCGATGCAAAAACTCAGATCACATAGGTACGGTGGCGCTGAGGGGGTAAACGCACTGCAAAAGCACACAAAACACAACGGGAACGTAAAAAAAGCGAACAAAAGATGAATCGGAAATAAGTTTTGGCCTCTTAGAAACACTGTATATTGACCCCACTGTGACCCTAAACTAGGTTTTATTTTTGATAAAATTACACTCTTCCTCACTTCCTGTCCTCACTAAACACTTTCCTGATGACTTTATGAACTCAAATGTGAGTTTAAAGTTACAAATGTACAAAATATGGAGTTCATGTTGTAATTTTTGTCCCAGTTAAACTAAAATAGAAATAGAAGTTGATAAGCTTGTGATTGTTTCCATCAGCCCTAACAGATGGTTCTTCCTGCTAATACTGAGTTTTTCCTTCCCACTTTTACCAAATGCTTGCTCACAGGGGCTTGCCTGATTATAGGGGTTTTGTCTTTTTTATTGTAGGGTCTTTACCTTACAATATAAAGGACCTTGAAGTTGCTTTTGTTGTGGTTTGGTGCTATATAACATATATGCTATATAATTGGCAATAAACTAGTACATACTATTGATCATGCTCAACTCAAGACACCATCATTTATGTACAGTTGGTGGTCTTGGTAAGGTTCTAGTTTTTGTGTTCGTCTTGTAAGCTAAAACTTACACTAGCACTTAAGTAAGTTTTTCCATTACTTTACTGTAGTCCCCTTATTTTAAGGTTTCATCAGATTCCGCTAACAACAAATAATTTTGAACAGTGTTTGCTTCCAAATGCACGGCATCGCATGCTAATTCTTAACAAAACGTGTTAAATTGCTTTAATAGCATAGTTTCAGGTTTGAAGAGTTTTTAAACTTGAATCAAACATTTCTGTCATCAAAAGCTTAACTGAAAGTGTTTGATGATTTAAAAAAAAAACAAAAAAAACAAACAGCCAGTAATGATCCTTCCACAGGTTCACCTACAGAAACCTTGTAGTGACTTTTACTTCCTCTAGAAAGTCAAATTTGATCGTCTCATTGGCCAAAAAAGTTAAACTGAGCCCTGGTTTAAAGGTCTCCTGGACCCAGGTTGAACTTTAAAGCTGACCCTCCTATCTCTAAAAATAATCACACATACTCATTATTTGCCTGTGTGCGTCCGCTTCCTGTACATGCTCTTTTCATACACACCTGTGAAATGCTACCTGACTCTTGTTATGCAAACTATGCAAAGCATTTGCTATTCATTTCTCCAAATAGCCTGCTTAGATATCATAAACCCTTTGGAGCATGAATATACGGGTGTGTCGTGTCTTTGAGTCTTACTCTTTATCCATTTAGGCTTTGGCATTTGTATCCCTGAGCAAAAAAAGAAAAAAGTAAGTGTGTGTGTGCGTGTGTGTCAGCAATAAGGTGTAAGCTAATGGACATCTAAATGCTGCTGATGTTACATTGGATAGTTTAAGGGCCCTCAGGTCCCCTTAGACCAATACTGGAAGAGGAAAAGTGAGGGAGGGAATGTGACTTCTGCAAATCGCTTTGACAAGGACACCCGTGCCTCGAGCGGCGTCCTCTCTCGCCTCACCGAGCACACACACACACACACAGCAACATCCACACCTCAGCAGAATTGTGAGGTGACTGTTGCGCTCTGAACAGCTGACTTGGTGGAGGACATTTGTGTGAGTGAGTGTGTTTGAGTTACGCTGAATTCAGTTTTAATTCGGTGACGAAAGGAACGGGCAGAAATTATGGGAACTTTTTCGGTCTTGTGTGCTGGATCGAGGAGGCTTTTGATCTCTGAAATATTTCGAGAATAATGGCACATTAATTAAACTGAAGGCAACCTAAAGTTGCAATCCAAAGTTTGGCAAACACAGATATTTTTATTTTTTAAAAAAGCTGACCTTTTTCAAGAAAGATGTAGCGTTTTTGGAAGATTCCAAAAAGTTTTGTAGGGGTTTAAGAGAGAAGTTACACCACCAAACTTTATAGTTTGCAAGAGAACATCACTAAAATGAAAACATAAGTTTAAGAGGGCTTGTCATTAGAGGTGGAGCACAATATTGAAACAGCAATATATCTATGATATATATATACTGCTTCCTCTTTTGATATGTGAACTACACACTAGTGCAGGTGCACATAAAGGAAACCTAAACAGTGACATATTTTCCGTTGTTGAGTGGAATGACCACTTCCTGTTAAACAAATCAAATCACCTGGCATTCCCTAAAAAGGACGCCCCAGCTTACCTCAAAGTCGTTGGCCTTGTTGTAGTGCATGTTGAGTGCCCTGAAGAGTTCGGCATCTCGGCCCACAGTCAGCTCCTCTGCGGCGGTCACGCCCTCGTTGATGGACTGCCGTGCAAACTTCTCCATCTGGATGTAGTAGAACTCCCTGAAGTTGCTGAACCACTTGATCAGCTGGGAGGTGATGCATCGATTAAACTGTACGAGAAGAGCATCGTAAATATCATAAATATTTTTTTTATTAACATTACATTTCCACTGCATGCAAACGTTTCTGCTTAGAGCTGGAATTCTCCACTTGTTCTTCAATAGAACTGCTGGCCTTAATAACAAAATCTCATGTCCTCTAAATTCAATTCAGTTTTATTTACATAATTACATTGACAGTCACCTCAAGGTGCTTTATATTGAGAAGTAAAGACCCAACAACAATACAGAGAAAGCTCCAACAATCACTCAATCTACTATGAGCAAGCTTTTGGCGACAGTGGGAAGGAAAAACTGCCATTTAACAGGAAGAAACCTCAGGGAGTTTGTATATGTTTTTATTTAATATTATTATTATTAATAATATTATAGTGCTTCGTGACGTGAACTCCAGGTAAAGGTGGAAAACGCCTGTCTTTTATTTTCAGTAGCATCAGATTATGTTCAAGCATTTTTTTTGTTGAATCATACCAATAAACGTGATGCATTGTGCAGAAGACACACTGATGCTGATTGCTGCTTCCTGTTTGTTTATGTAGAAGTATCATAGCACAGCTGATGTTTTCTTTGGAACGTATTTGCCTGATGCTCTGTCATCAAATTTGCCTTGAACTGGGCCTCCGTATGAATGCTCACATTGGATTGTGGCACGACATATTCAGATGAATTTGCTTTTTGTTCTGCAGCCTACATTTTCCATGCAAGTCTATGCAAATATAGCTCTAATTGTACGACAACACTGTGCCGTGACTGAATAATATGAAGGAATGTTTGTTTAAGTATGATCTGCTGTTGATTTCTGGTATGACAAATAACCTAGACAGTGTTGATATTTATTTGAATGTTTCGGTGTGCATACGTGCACTGGGAGATGGAGGAAAACCTTTGTATTTGTCCTCCTCACTACTCAGTAGTACAACGAACACCTTGAGGTTCCTCGCTGGAGAAAAAAACATCTCTTTAAACTGCGGAAATCAGGCAAGAATGTCCCAAATATTAACTTATTGTTATGCCAAAGCGGGCTTTCACACAGAGCTAAACTGACATTAACAAGTCATTCAACCTTAAACCTTACGAGCACTGCGAGAAACGTCTGTACCGGTCCAGTTTTTTACTTTAGTGTAGTTGTTTTAACAAAAGTTATTAAATAATTCAACTTTTAGTAGATTAACATCACACTAGTTATAGTGATATCAAACACTAACACCCCTTAACTTTGGGAAACAGTCAGCTAGAATTTCACGTAATTGGTATATCATCATTTTCCTACACCAATAAATTATTATTTTAGGTAATTTCCCACGTTTAAATAGCCAAACTTCCTGTATATACGTATCACAGGATACAGAAAAGTGAAAGTATCAGTGTGTACAGTGAACACAATCTTGAAGGGCTGAACATATTTTAAGAGATTTTGAAGTTTTAAGAGAATAATTTGGACGTTTTTTTGGCATAACATATAAAATGTAACCACTGTGTGTTTGAGTTTCCATCATTCTCTGGAAAAAAGAAGAAAAAAAAACGCATGAATTTTAAAAAAAAAAAGCACAGCGACAGCCCAATGAAAGTGTATGCGTTGTGTTTGTGTGTGTGTGTGCTCAGTGGAGGGGAAAAACGGCTTTGACACAGAGATTAAGCTCAGTATTGTTACAAGACATTGTCTCACAGGATCGAGGGATGAGCTAGAGGGAAAGAGAGACAGACGGGAGAGAGCGAGCCGAATGGTGCGAGGCAGCGTGGAGGAAAAAAGGAATGCACGGAGAGGGAGCGCAGCGGAGGATGGCCGAGGGAAAGAGAGATTTTTTCAGGAACGGTTAGAGGGGGTGACATAATGGAGCATAATAGAGCGTGGTGGTGTGTGTGTGTGTGCATGTGTGTGTGCAGGAGAAGGAAGGGGAGTTGGTTTTAAAGAACATAGTGACAGGAGGGCAGTGTGCATGTGTGTTTGTGGTGGTGACCCACAAAAGAGTAGCATGAAGGGAATCTGATAACTCAGCAATTGACACATAGAAGAAGATGTCATCTGTAAAAAAACAAAACATAACCATCCTGCCACAAACTCAAAGTAGGATAACAAGGATGTCCTCATTAATAATTAACTGATTTTAGTCTTATTTTCTAAGAATCTAAGAATGCTGATGTAAGAACTTTAAATCCAGCAAAGGTTTCAGAAAAGCTTCATTTTGCTTTTTCATTGTGTGATCATTGAGATAAAAGGTGATATGCATCAATTCATTAATCATTTAAGTCCAATTTTTAATTAAAATTTCCAGTTTTATTAATTCTTATAATTTGTTTTTTTTATTAACTTTTAGTTTTTAATAATAATACCAATACTAAATAATTGGGGCATTGACAGTTCATTTTCATGCAGCCATCACACCGTCTTCCAGTGCAACACTGTGCTAACTAATGTAAGCTTAGCGTGTTAAAAGGCTAACTGATTATTATAAAAGCCATTTTCCAGCCATGTTGGAACAGCTGAAAACAGCTCTGATGACCAAAGGAGAACATCAGACTTCAGTTACAGTCTCACAAAGGTCAACAAAAGTAGTTTTCTTCTAAGAAGTGTGAGAAATTGTTAAACAGTGATTTTTATTTTTTTTTGCCAGTGGGAACGACCCCCTTAATTAAATAGCACAAAGTGGGAATGGGAGACTCTAGTGTATCACTGAGTACGTCAGAGTTTCTAATGTGAGAAACAGTTAGTGTTGCTTCCACAACTGGACTTAAGAATAATGCATCCTTTAGATTTTCATTGGAAGATGAAGCCAATATAGGATTTTTAAGATTGATACCAATATCGATATTTGATATTTGATTCTTTAAGAAACATAAACAGATCTGTTGTTATTTATGAGTTCATACTGAGATAACATGATGGTGCTATATAAAAATAATCTGTCATGACAAGTCATGATTTATTGATATAGGCTTGACCCGACTCTGCTTGGATGTCTGGTTGGCAAACGATGCAACACTGATAAAACATTTAATTCTTAATTCTTTACTTTTCTGTCTTTATGTATAAAACCACCTCAGGTAGAGTTTACCAATATGAACTGAAGCTGGTGGCTACAAAATGTAACTTACTTAGGGTACAGCCTGAAATCAAAGTCATTTTCAGCCTCTTAAATTTGAATTGCAGAAGCCACTTCACATGTAGTCAGATGTAGTCACATCACCACCTGCCCTCTTATCCACCCACTATGTCATGAAGCTCATCACAATCAGCACAAACCACAAAAAACGAAGGGGGCAGGGGTGAGAAAAAGCGCTGAGGTGGAGGAATGCCGTTTTCTGTTTGAAGTGAAAAGGGGGAAAGAGAGAGTGTCAGAGAACGTGTCAGAGTGGCCCGACTCTTCCTCCCTTGATGGTCCGTGACACCCCACCCCCCGCCCCGGGCCACATTCGAAGGGCAAATGAACACATCCTTTAAGAATCTGCTCCCCACCCGCTTCAACCAGATTTGCCGTAGCTCGGCAAGTTCTGCCGAGGACGGTGTGAATGTGCACGATCAACAGAAATCTGCGAGTCGTAGCACTGAAGGTGTCTCGTGATTCCTGGAGGAATAGCTGTTGTAGGAACTTTTTGTTCAATTTATGTTGTAGGTCATTTCTGCTTCACCATGCAGTACACAGTGTAGGGACTGCTGCTGCTGCTTAAGGAATGGTAAAATCCTTGATTTAATGCATACAAACAATAAGCACTTGTATTTCTAAGCACTTGCATCCAGTTTAAAGACAGATAGTTTTGCATTAACATCAGCTCATTGTAACAACACAGTCTTAGGCAAGATTTAAGTAACCTCATGAACATGCTCATTTCTGATGCTCAGTTAAAGCAGCATCAGTAGAAAAAGCTTTTTTTCTCTCTTCATATCCTGAAAAGGCAAAATTGGCCGTGTTGCTCATCATGCAACTAATTGACAAGACGGGTGAGAGGCGGGCTGGACGCTAATTGATTCCTGCTGAGATGGCGGCATCCTGATATCATTTCAGCCTCTCAAGGCAAGAGTCTTCAGGGCTCTCGCTGATAAATGTGTGTGTGTGTGTGTGCGCATGCATATTAGCGAGCGAGAGTGTTAAAAACCCTCAGCTGGCAGGCAACTTGCAAGTGAGAGTGCGCGAGTTAGACGGAGCTCCCCGAGCCAGCCAGCGTCTAATTAATCCTCCTCCACTGCTAACGAGGTCTTAATTATTCTCGCTGACTCTCTCAAGACAAGACGGCAGCGACCTCAGCGTCTTGTGCTTATATGTGTGATTGTCTGGTCAGAAGGCAAGAGGTTTGCACAATGCAATTAATGTCCCGGGCGTGCATGTGTGTGTGCGTGCTTGCTCATCTGTGGCTAAAACAGTTGTCAGCTCAACCCACTTCCCACACCGAGCGAGGACACCATTGTGCGTAAGAGGCTCATCTTTAAGAAGCAGTTTCCCATAGACAAAGTCCATTCAAGTCCAATTAGGGAAAGCCATTCAGGGCCCTAATTCCCTTACAGTGAATCTGCCTGATCCTTCTAACACATGCTACTTATTGTTCCCTGGGAAGGATCGGGGGGGGCTAGGAGTGAAAGAGAGGGTGAGAGGAAAAAAAGGAGAACGAGACACTGACCCGGATTTTGGAGATATGGTAATGATGAGGATAATGAATGCAGTGGGACAATGAAACAGGACACACACACAGACAGACAGACAGCAACAGGGTGTGCTCTCTCGCTCAGTCTCAGTCACACACACACTAGCAAAGGCTTGAAAAGAACAGCCTCACTCATCACAAATAGGATTAACCATGATTCATTTTGATTAAGCAATGTAATGTCTCCCACTCAGAAATATGCTGGATTAAGTGGGATTACGACTCAATTAAAACAAAATTTGACTATAAACCATTATTTGCATAAAATATGAATAATAGGAAACCATAATTTCTTAAAGGCTAACCCTGTAGATATGTGCTTCTCACTGTCAGCAAATCCCTTAAGTTGCTCTCACTAACAAGTGCAAGTTATATCAAATTCTTCTACAGAGCACATACGCACACATAATTTGGTTTATTTTAATCCCACGTGCCTCCACGTCTCTGTAAATACTAACTACAACATCAAATATATGTACTTGTCAACATCTTAACAAAGGTTCTGAAAAATCTGCACCTTTTTACAACAGTTTGTGTTGTCTTTCTGAAAATAACCGTATTTTTCGTGCAAGATTAACAATTTTGCTTTAAACTGGATGAAATGTTACATACAATGAGAATTTGTTTGTCATAAAAATATTGCATCTTTTAGATTTTCATTGGAGCCAACCAATATAGGATGTTTAAGATTGATACTAATACCGATATTTTGTCATTTAAAAATCTGATATATTGGTCGATATTTTTTTTTATTTATTTATTTATTTTTAGAAATAACAGATTTCCTTAGAATTTGTCATCTGCTGTTATTTATGAGTTCCCTAATAAGCTAAAGTGATGGTGCAATTTAAACATAATCCTCTTTTATTATCACAACAAGTTACCTGCTTGGACCTCTGCAACATCAGTGCTGACAAAATAGCGTCTCCTGTTTCACCTTTACCTTTTCAAGTTTCATTTATTGGCCAATATGAAAGCTGACACAATATCTATATTGTGTGTGTATATATATATCGGCTGACTGACAATATCGGCCGATATATTGTTCCTGCTGATATATCGGTCTGGCTGTAAAAGCTTTCTAAGCAGCAGATTTGTCGGTTGTTGACTTTGTTTGCCTTCACATTGCATGAGGCGTATCAGGAAATAAGGTATGGAGTCTTCTCAAAAGTCTAATGTTAAGCTCTTACACCAGAGCTCTGTTGTGATGTGACCATGACACAACATTCTGTTTGTCTCTTAACATCCAACAAACTTGTATCTTTACATTGCATTGACTCCCACTGTTTGCGGTTCTGACTGCACTTACAGGGCGAGGCTGAAATACTGTATCTGCACGCAAACGTCTCCTAATCTAAATCCATGTTTGTTGAGACTGAAGAGATTAATTGGATATCTTTTTGAAAATAAACCCACAGATTGGAGAGTAGATTAATTTTAAAAGCTAATATCAATCTCAAAAAGACAAACTGATGAACCAAAGCTATGCATTAACTCATTAGCTCTAATTTATTCATTTTCCAAATTAAACTCCAAAGCCAGATTTTACGGACTACATAAATATTGCGGATATTACTCAGATACTTGGAAATATAAGTTAAGCTGATTATAGAATAGCATGGATGTCAGAATGTAGCAGTTTCAAACTGTCTGTTCTTGTTCATTTGTGTGTCTCTGGGTGTGGCACCTGTACTGTGAAGCAAGCTGAAAATACCTGCAATATCGTTGCTTTATATGGCTTCATTATACCTAAAAACTTCAATCAGGCTAAGCCTCGTCATGATGAGGATTTTCAGATCTGCACGTAAAAGCCAGGTTTTTTGAATCAATCAGTGTATTTGTTGCCACTCGAGGATAATTGCAAACACCGTCCGAATAGAGCTACACTTTTCTGATGAAAAGACAACAAATATGAGAAATTTAAAAATATTAAACCAGCTAAAAGCAACATAATTGCTGCAGCCAGAGCTGGAAAAGTATGAAGACGTGTTGAAGCATGAGCCATAAACCATTATTAGTGCAGAAGTAGATTTGACTGTATTTACATCTGTGTATTCTTATGTGTTGTAGGACATTGAGTCCACTTTTACCCTGGTGTAGGTAAACGGCTCTGTAAAAACATCATTTACATAGGGAGGTCGGCTTACTTGCAAATCTTCTGAGATCATCAAGCACTTAAATAAGCTTGCAAAAAAAGCTGTTTACTTAACTCAGAATCTATACCACCCAAAGCTCTAGATGCACCTTGACAGAGCCTCTCACAATCCACCCACAGATCTTCTCCAAATAGTGATCCCATTTTTTGAAATGCGTTACACTTTCATACGCGTCGATCTGTTAGCTGTCCTCAAGTAGTACAGGTGTTCAGCATAAGTAAAGATGACAGTGTACCACCTTAAAAATGCAAACCCTTCCTATGACACTTTAAACACCGAGTTAAACCTGAAGGCATCTCGCTGAACGTGATTTATGATACACCCTTTGTCAAGCCACCGGCTCCTATTAGGATGATGCATTTGAGTCCTGGTTGTTCAGTCACTGTAAGAATGTAAATGTAGAGTTTTCACAGGAAGAAGGTGCTGAACTCTGTGCATGCTTTAATACAGGGATTTTACATTGTGGGCCACATACTGAAACTCCCCTTTCTGTCAGTGTAAAGATGTTTAGCTACACACCGAATCCCATTTAATTTAAGAAAAAGGAGCATGATCGCAACAGTTTTTCATCAGTTTTTGTACAAGATAAAGAAATGCTGCCGCAACAACGTGAGAAAATAAATGCATAAAATTACAGATAAAGCTCTGGGAGTTTTTTGCACAGACATAATTTATATTAATTCATAGAAACAATCACAGGAATCTTTAAGATGTTCCAAAGCCGTCCAATGGGCCGGATAGGAGCATCTGCTGGGCCAATTCTGGCCCCCGGGCCACATGTTTTACCCCCCCTACTTTACTATATATGATTATAATATGATGCTCCCACACAACACTGCTTAGATTGGTCACCATTTATACCACAGGCAGCTAAATTGTATTCATTTTTATGTCTTCCAGCATGTCTGAGGGTAAACCGACACTTTTATTGTGAAAGTTCAGCGAGATCTGTTGGCTCTCACAGTAGAGGCAGCAGTTTACGTTGCCCCTTTTTTATTTCCTGCAATGTACTTGGAAGTTAAAAGAATCTAAATCTGCAAATCAGCAATATTGTAATGTTGGTAAGTTCTGAGGACATGTTCAGGCTCATCTGTGACAGATTATCTTGGGGAGATTATAAACCTTTAAATCACGTTGGTAACATTCTCCATCCTTTGCTTTTATTTCCACAGTAAAGGTAAATCGGCTAATCTGATCTAGGTTAATGACAAATCACAATCTCACACACTGGGAGCAGGTAGGCTTAGCAACCTTGTGTTTGCCTAGCAACCTGGTGTCCCGGCGACCCCTGTTGCCATGGCAGCCAATGAGGATGTGGCACTGCCACAAGGAAGTGGTCACCGCAGATATGAGCCAAAGGCCAGCTGGTGTGTGTGTCTGCGTGTATGCTCATTTGAATACAGCGTCCTGAATCTGTCGAGGAGCCGTATGCTCCTTTGCAAAACACGTAGCAGCCTGTAAACACGAAACAATCGGCGTCTTTGTTTTAAAGCTGTTGTTCTCTTATTCTGTCATCCATTTCATTTTGCTCTCCCCTCCCCTCTGTCATTTTCTCAAAGCCATGCAACGGGCACACACACACACACACACACACACATACTCTCCGTCTTCTACTTTTTTTGGATCATTTTTACTTTATTACTTCCACTCACATCAAATGTCGAACGAGCGCACACGCAGTGCCTGTGTCCGTGTGTCCGTGTTTAAAGAAAAGTTCAACTTCTCATTTTGCGTTAGTGAGAGTGAAAGCGTTAGTGTATTAGTGTGCATGGGTTGTGGGTGGCAGGGAGATAAAATGAGTCCTGGCGAGTGGGGGGGCTCTTACAGTTTGTGTGTGTGTGTGAGAGGGAAAGTGGGCGTTAGCACCCCTCCTTCCTACCCCTGGCCGATTAAGGCCAGAAACTCTAATTATGCTACAAAGACGTGACAGACTGGAGCACCCATCTGCGCTCTAGGGTCTCACCGCACAAACAAACACACACACAAACACACACACGCAATGTAATGGTGCAATATAACTGAATCTAATCAAACAGCAAAATGCACACAAGTCACAAAAATACACCAGTGCGATTTTTGGATGGCGACTCTAAGGATGCCGTTAAATTCCCAGAATTAATGTCCATATTTGACCCGACAGCGACTGCAGTACTTCTCATAGCTCTTCTTATTTAAAGTCACTCACTTTTTTCTGCCTTCGTCTGTCTCTTGTCCTGACAATTGCATGTGTGCAAAATAGTTATCCTACATTCCCAAGAGAAGTAAAAACTGTGGATCCAGTGTGGAAAAAAGTGTTAAAATCACTAAAGTTAGATGATAAAAGACACTGAGCAGGGGACTTGAATGTGACTGACATGAAGGAGAAAAATCAGATTTGTAGAGCAGCTGCAGGAGGTTTATTAGAGAAAACACAAGAAAAAGAAAAGTGAGGGAAGAGGTCTTACCTTGACGTCGGAGAAGTACATTTTAAGCATGTTGGACGAGGGATAGCGGGTGTAGAAGAACATCAACTTGGCCTTCTTCAGGTGGTTCGGAGACAGTCCCTCTTGAATCTGAGCATTAACAGGGTCAAGGAACCAGTAAACAGTTTGTTGAGGAACACAGTGGAGGGACATTTCCTCTGACACAGTCCACATCATGCTTGTCTGAGCTTGGCTAAGGAATTGCCACAACAGCGGTGAGACCACACTCGTTACATGCTGCAAATAACCTAAATTGAGACACACTTTCTTCTGGAACAAACGGCAAAGTGAGGTCAGATAGCTATATTTGAGATGTTAAATTCATACAGATACAGTAGTAGTTTTAACTGCAGAAACTCTGATAAGTCAAAGCCACTTCTGCGACGGGTGTGGAGCAAAAAAATCAAACACAAGCACCTGCTGTCTTTTGATCAGATCCCAGCATCTCGCAGACTCTGGCTATCCCACTGTCTCAACAACGAAAATAATAATTGTGCAGGCCCCGGTTGTAGGGGCGCCAAGAGTATCCGTGTGTCCAACTGGGTGTGTGTGCGCATGTGTGTGTTTGGATGCGTGTGTGTGTGTGTGTGCGTGACAACAGCTGTGCCCCACCACGCTGCCATTTCCCCACCACATTAACAGCCCTATAATCTATCAGAGAAGATGAGGCAATCAATGGAACCCCCTGCAAGGTCAATTAGCACACAGAGAAACACACACACATGCACACATAAAGACAACCCCAGGGGCCCTATATGGCTGGAAAGAGGGAGAGTCTCGCATCAGCAATCAGGAGTGGAAAGTGAAAGTGTAAAAAAAAAAAAAAAAAAAAAGAGAAAAAAAAAAAA